>JBBPML010000416.1:0-21411 GCA_038090275.1 Austroboletus novae-zelandiae | reverse complement strand
TTCAGAATAAGGAATGGTAGTCGCTGCTGTCAAGGGAGTCGAGAGAAGCGAAGATCATAGATGAAAGAGACGAGTAATCTGAAGGAAAAAGAGTGGTCCCCTCTTCCGATGTGGGATTTGTAACACTGACCCTCTGACCCCTTGCTTTGACCCTCCCGCAAATTAAGAACTCTGGACTTGGATAAGGGCACACCACATAAGGTGAAGCCAAAGTCCTTGCCTCAGTACACCTCTGGCATTCTGGAGATAAGCACCTAGACCTCTGTGAAACCGGACTTAATAGTAGTGGTATCATAGTTACCTGCCTTGGGATGTTTTGTTTCCGGCTTGATTGTAGCCATCCTTGTCACAGGTACTTCTGCCTTGGACAACAAGGCTTCACCAATCACAAGTTTCCCCATACTCAGAGTAGAGGGGTCACTCTGTGCATCATTGTCTGACTGCACATCAGTTGTGACCTCAGTTCTCTCATCATTGTTATTGAGGACAACATTGTGACATGTGCACTTTCTCAGCAAGGAATCAGCCAGGTCATTATTAGAGACATAGCTGATGATAGAAATAAAGTAGAGTCTACTATTAAAATGTTTGCACTCTTACCTGGGGAAAGGGGTCACTTCACAGTCATGAGCCCTTTTAAGATTGCCAGGGAGATTATTGGGCATAATCTGATTCTTTGCTGGGGTTGAGCTGTCAATGTGTGTTGACAAATACAAGCTCTTGCATGACTCCAATTTCATGGCTGCTGCAGGGGTGAGAATACACATGCGTGGTGAAAGCATGTCAGTGGCCTAAACAAATAATGAATATTGACTGCATATATTATGGTGTCAAAATATCTACCTTAGGGTTCTGGGTGGTCTTTGAGGCTTGGTTGAGCGATGGTGGCCTGGTGTTGAATGATATCAGGGCAGGGTTGAGTAACAGTTGTGATGGGGTGGTCAATGGCTTTGCTAGCATGGGCACTGGAGGCACCTTACTCTTGCAGGCAATGAGAGTCACTCAAGTGACATTAGCCCCATTGCCATTGTAAACTGGGTGAGAGGAGAACTATGTACAATGAATGTCAGTTAATCCAAAAAGAAAAGCTGAGAGAAGAGAAAAAAAGCTGACCACATTGTCCAGGGCAAGAGGCTGAGCCCCATTAGATATAGGCTTAGTTTTTGCTTTTGCTGCTGCCGTGGTTTGAGGCCCAAATCTTGTTCAAGTGTCTTGGTAACCTATTCATGCTTACACTTTGATTCTTCACAACACTTGGCCTTGACAAGGGCTTGTTTTTCGGCAGTTTGCTTTTCTGACTGTTGTTCTTCTGCAAAGGATGAGTGCAAATGTTTGTTACACAATAAATATACCTACCTAACATTACTTGTACCTTTTCACTTAGACAACATACATATATGGTGATGGGCATTTTCAGTGGGTTGAGACATATTCAAGTTATCTATCAGAGGAACAATGGTCCATGAGGGCAAAGTGGTCTGCAGGTGAGGAAAAACAGACAACCTACCTGGTTTAAATAAGATTGCTGCCAAAAAAAAAACCCCACTGTTAAAGTTGATGGGGATCTGGGTCAAAAAATTGGTCACTGAGTGCTATGAGCACTCAGAATTGGAGGTGACACTGCTGGCATGTAAATCAAGGAGGATGCTGTTGCTCTTCTAAAACTTACTCCAAAATGCCATGCATAGGCCAGAATATCATAGCTCAACATTTCTGCAGCCACTGCAGTCAGACCTTTTCAAATGCAAGCAGTGTCTGCCAGCATGTTGCACATTCGGCCACTTGTTGAGTCACTGCTGTAAACCAAGTCAGCAGGCAGCTGCAGGTGAGTGACAGGTCCATCAGCAATCAGCAGAGATTTTTTTTCAACAGATAACTCACCACCTGCTTCGAGTGCAGACCCAGAAGACAAATACCTGCATGGGTTAGAATTAGATGAAAAACACAACAAACCACCTGATCTGAGACCTGCTAATAGAGCAGATGGAGACCTGGCAGATAATGAAAACCTGGCAGGAGATAAAGACCTGGTGGCAACTGGGTAGTTTTTTCGCTTTGCAAAGATATTTGATGAACACACAGTTGCTGAGGTGTTTGGCAAGGGTAAAACAGGATTCGCTGTGATGAAGGGCTAGCGAGAGTCAGATCCCTCTCAATGAAGTCTTTATGTGCTGTTCGCTGATAGGGAAGAGTGGGAGTTAGCTGAATGGCTCATTAACGATGTTAATCAACATGCCACAGATGAGTTTCTAAAGTTACTGATCATGAGTGAATTGAATATTACAATGATCTACTTACCTGGATGTGAGCAGACTCACACACACACTTGTCCAAGCTATCAAAGTAAATATGTGTTCATGAAAATCATTGACCAGCTATCAACTGGCCCTGAGTGGAAGTGCAAAAAGATTTGTGTCTATGGGGATGAGCCTGTAGATTCAGAGGTGACAAGAATCAATGATGACAATGAAGAAGCAGAGGAACTGAGCTTTGGATGCACAACCCTGTTGCCTGCATAAAGGAATTAGTGTTTTGAAGTTCAGTTGCTGGACTGGTAAAAAGACTGCAACCCAACTGGACTGCAACCATTTTGAACTGGACTGTTTGTGTATTCAGGCAACCAGCAACTGCAGTCCAGTTGCCAGTTGCCGGAATTTTGGAAAAATATGCAACTGGTAAAAGACTGGTCTGGACTGGTTGCAACTGCTTTTAGTAATATTACTAGTAATATATGCACTATGACTAAATGATACACTTAAATATTACCTCCAAAGTTCAAATGAATCTAAATGATCAATTTGCATGTCATTTGTACATGATTAACCACCTTTCTTGTTTGTAAATCAAGTGTATGCACAGCTTTATACACAGATAAATCTATTATGGGTATGGTTATAGTTATTTTAAACCCAGTCTAGACTGGTCTGTTTTGTACCAGTTGCAACTGGTTGCAACTGCTGTAGGCAACTGATAAAGACTGGTTCATACCAGTTTTGGTCCAGTTGCCTCGAAAAGTGAGAAATAAGAGAACCAGTCTTGATCCAGTTGTCTCTGAAAGAGGTAAAATGACTGGACTAGACTGAACTTCAAAACATTAAAAGAAATTGATTGGCAATTCTGTGTTTCATGGAAATGTTGCATACACACCAGATAAAGTCTACATAGATTGTCAAGGCAAAATGCAGCGATATGATGAAATGTGGACAGGGGACTGGTGGTGGAACACTCAAGTGAGTAAATATGTTAGATCAACTGGGGGGAGACAAATCTAACTAAAAGTTTTTTTTAGTCACATTTGCCTGCTGGAGCGACAGTTGCACCTATAATTCTGGCATCAGACAAGACAGAATTGTCACACATCAAAGGAAACAAAACTACATGGCCTGTGTATCTGAGTATTGACAATGTATCCAAGCACATTTGTCATCAGCCAGCCCATCATGCCTCAGTGCTATTGGGCTACTTACCTGTGTCAAAACTGAATGCCTTCGAGGACAACTCAGTTGGTGGTTACCATTTATTCCATCACTATATGAAGAAACTTCTCCAGCCCCTCATTGCAGCTGGAAGAGATGGTGTTGAGATGGTCTGTGCTGATGGGCACATCCAGTGTGTCTTCCCTATTGTGGCAGCTTATGTTGGGGATTATCCAGAGCAGTGCCTTGTGGCCTGCTGCACAGAGAACTGGTGTTCAAAGTGCCTCATGCATGCTGACCAAAGGGGTGCAAACAATCAGTTTGCAGCTCATGATCCAGCACAAACAATGCATATCCTACATGCACAGACTACAGGCCAATACCCTCCTGACTTTATTACACAAGGCCCTTGTCCAATCTTCTCTCTCTTCTGGTCAGACCTTTCCCACTCTGACATATTTATCTGCATTTGCTCTGACATCCTACATAAACTGCACCAGGGAGTCTTCAAAGACCACCTCAAAAAATGGTGTTTGGATATTGCAGGGAAGCAAAAGTTTGATGTGCACTTTTGTGTGATGCCCTACTATCCTGGGATGCACCACTGAAAGGATGGCATCTCAAATGTCAAGCAATGGACTGGTAGTGACCACAAACAGCTCCAATGGGTTTTCATCACATCCCTAGTTGGTACTACTGCTCACATTAATGTTCTTAGGGCCAGTCGAGCACTACTCAATTTTATCTACATTGCTCAGTATCAGTCTCATATTGATGATGCAATTCTTGCCCTATGCCAAGCCCTCAATGATTTCCATGATTACAAGGCAATTTTCATTGATCTCAGATGCTGCTGAAATGACCAAGGACTAGCTGTGGTGGTGTAGCTAGGGTGTTGGGTAGGTGTGTGCGAAATATGGGATTCATCCCAAGGGGTTCCTAGTGGATCTGAGAAGAAGTCCTGAGTGTTGAGGATGAAAGGATGGACATCTGGGAAAGTCCAGGTGGTCCGGAGTGTAGTTCTGAAAATTCTAGACTATGGAAAGTTGTTTTGGTCGGTCGAAAGTGCAAGTAGTGGTCAGAAAAGCTTGGAAACGTTGTAGGAGATGTGAAAAATATGATAGGTAATTTGTGGATCAGAAGAAAGTCCCAAAAAGTGCTAGTTACAGCTTTTTATAGTTTAGGAATGCCTGAGACTGTGTAAATAAGCAATAGAGCACTCAAAACTAAATAAAAGAGTCCATGGCAAAAGAAAAAGACTGCTGAGTACAGTTCGGAGCACAGGAAACCTGACCGGTCTAACCCAGAGTGTGAGAAATTGAGTCCGGAGCCCCCAAAAGTGGGCCAGAGCACAGGAAACCAATCTGGAGTATTGATAACAATGCCAGGACTCACAAGGAAGTCCACTGGACTATGGATATATATCTGAAATGGCCTAAAAGACCTGGATGTGAACCTAGAGCTAGACAGAGCTTTAGACTGCAACTATTTCAATATCTCAAAACTGTACTTATTACTCCACTATGCTGACACAATCAAGATGCTAGGCAGTCTTGATGGCTTAAATACAGAAGGCTTGGAGTGACTACATATCGACTATGTGAAGAAGGCCTACCTCAAGAGTAACTACAAAGACTACATCATTCAAATGATGAGGTGGCTCCAATGTCAAGAGGTGGTTATGTGATTCAAGTCATACCTGAGTTGGTGCAATCTCATTCCATCTGATGCTACCAAAGCACTGCTGGTGATATCCAGTGAGTTAGATAGTCTCTCCAATGCTGACCATATTCTGATTTCCATAGCCACCAGAACAGCTACATGCTATCACATCTCCAACCAGCCTCACTTCCCTAGAAGGACCATGCAATACTTGGTTGAAAATCATGGTGCAGTCAGCTTCATTGAGGCCACAAAAGCCTTCACCAGTACCTTACCATGTGGGCTTCAGTTTTTTGAACCAAACATCAACAATCATTTTGATTGTTTCAGCAACATTGTCATTCCATTGAAGTCAATGGAACATGTCCCATCGGACAATAGCCATGCAAGAATCTGGTGTCATCCATAACAATTCAATGGTTAATGCAGGCCACCAACACCTGCTTGTTTCAACACAGTTCTAATTGCTACAGATAAAGACAATCAGAAGCACCATGGGAACTTCCATGGTATGCCTTTTTTCACTCTCATTTGTTATCTGACCCATGTGTATAGGACTATGCATAGCCAAGCTTCATGTAATATTCAAGCTACCTTCTCATCTTGGATGTTGTTCTGAACCACTTGCCTATGTGCACTGGTTCAAGCTGTTATACCATTTTGACACTAATATTCAGATGTTTCATATCACATGATCAATGCAAAACTGCCAGCCTAGTATCGCTGTTGCCAATGTCTCTCAACTAATTCAACCTTGCCATTTAGTCCCCAAGTTTCCACATGATGCTGTGGACCCTCTTTGAAAGCACCATCACACTATGACTTTGGCTAAAACATTCTACTTAAATAGATATATCTGTCTTTGCACATTTGAACAGTACAGATTGCATAGGGCATGGCAATAGCACATACCCACTTTCGGAAACTAGATGGTAAGTCCCTGCATCTGCTCTCAGATACAAGAGATTGACTTGATTTCTTACTTCATGAAGCATATACTTCCAGCACATCCAATCACATGCACATATTGTATATAGTATGCTGTAGTGCTGGTAGCATGAGTGACTTGCTTGATATATCCATAGACCCTAATAGCCATGAGAAATTAATGAACTTGGTGTAAAGTTTGGTACAGCTCTATGTGTATATGGACTTATTTTTATTCGGAGTACATCTCCTATACCTTCCTTGGCTTATACCATCCATTTGCAGCACAGCTGGACTGGATCAACTATGTCTGAACACTTGCCAGCAGCCAAAAACAGTCTTTGAGCAATCAGTTTAGACTGAAGTGGTCTTGGGATACTCAGTTGCATTGTCTTTGACTTTGATTGAAGGTTTGGCTTACTCAAATGTCATTGTACACTTGGACAAGATCCCTTGTATGCAGTCGATGATACTTATTATTGGCACTCTGCCCACTGATGTGGTTCATCACTACTTACTCCCTATTTGGACTTGTACGTACAGCTTATGAGAATGGTGTTGAAAGCAGTCATCTGACATCTGTTTATGGATGAACCTTGCCTATTTTACATCTATTACTACATAGACCCTAGTTCCTAAGTCAGGTATCTACACAGTCTTGGGCATACCTGGACTATAAGTCCTGTACACCTGGAAATGACAGGGCAGCTTCTGTTTGGCTCACTTTCAATCAAATCAACCACTGACCACTTTCACTCACCAATGCTGCCCTGATACTTCCAACTTTGCCAACCATCTTACTGAATTTTCCCTCCCAACAACTCCATCTCACACTTTCCATTCAGCCGATACCATCTCAGTTCTGACTCTCACACCCAGCCCTGACTCACATATTTGGCCAGTGCTGGTCTGGCCCCTCGCTCCCTCACCAGCTTCAGTCAGTCAGTCAGTCAGTCTTCACCTTCAGTCAACTCGAACTGCCTTCAGCCCAGTTTCCACAAGCTTGGCTTTCACTTGTCCAGCCCCTGCCTTCGCTCTTACTCCCTGGTTTTCACAGAGTCCCTCTTTGGGGCAAGCCTATCGCTTCCTTCACCCCCTTTCTTGGCTGGAGCAATCAGGAAGTACCACCCCCTTTGCTCTCTCAGCTGGTTTTTAGTTTAATCAACTTGGAGCCCACTGCAAGGGACTCTCAACAGGGTTTCAGAAGAAGCCTTTGACTGACTCTAGAACACCTAGAGCTTGAAAATTTACTAGCAGGTTTCCATAACCTCTCAGTCTCAGACAATCTGAGTTTCCTCCAACCAGTATCACCACATCATGCTCATCATAACTTGGAGACCCTATCATCCCTTTCTGAATTAAAACTTTTCCCCCTATTGGACACAGCTTCTGAACCACCTGTAGGTGAACATTCTGATTGGTTGACACCTGCTTGACACCAAACATTGACCCTGCGAACACCAGCAGGCCCCTTTTTGCTTTCTCCATTAACTGATTTACCCTTAGTGTTATGAATACGGTCCCTGTGGGACATCACATGCCCCTTGTGGGCTTATATGATGAACATGTGAAAAGCACATATTTCTTTCATTTTTCAGATTATCCTTATTTGGGGTAATGAACCCCTAACCCTTATTGGGACAACATGTCCCTAAACGATATCTTATCAGGAAGTGACATGTCTCCTTCTATCTTATCAGGAATACAAGATCCCACTTTGATATCTTATCATGATCATCTGGACATGATTCCCCAGACACAATCAAGTATTGTGACATTCCCACAGCTATAAACTAGATGCCATTATCTAATCACAAGTGCTCAGGAGCTAGACTCCCAATTCTAGTCTTTATCAGGCAAGGCCTGCTATGTATAGAGAAGATCTCCCATGCCATGGTGGCACGACTTCTCACCCCTATCTTATCCCAAAGACATGGTTGCATGTCGATTATGTGACACCCCTCATAGACACAAGGAACAAGTCCCTTGTCTCTATCTATCACGAGACTGCTTAGTTAGCAGCCCAGAAACAAGACAGTGTCCACACTGCTATCTATGATGTCATGCCTTACATATAAGGCCCAGACCATGACATCACATCTCTAGGAGGTTATTGCCCAACTAGGCATTTGCCCCTATTTATTACAAGGATATGCTTGATGCACACCAAACCTCTAGACCCATGCTGTTACGATTCGCTTATACCCCTACTCTTTTCCCTTCGCTCTTACTCTAGTTTCCCTACAGACATTGCTCTCGCTGTTCGAGTCCCGCTTGAGCCACTTCCTTATTCCCCCTCTTTCTCTTATCATCGCTTACCTATTTAGCGTGACTCATCCGCAGTACCCGCAGCTGTATTAAAACACCATTATCTCTGACTCGTTCCCCTTCTTCGCGATTCCATCGCATTCTATAGTCGAGTCATCCCTTTTTACGCTCCGCTTCGTTCTCTCTTGACTCGCCTATATAAACCTCTCGATACCCTCGATGTATTCCCCAAGTTAGACCTACCCGAATCTACCTTGACCATCGACTCCTCTCGGGCCCCTTGTCTTTGCCTTGCTATCAAGAAGGTGTTCCTCTCGCTCCCCTCATCATCGCTCCTCCATAGCGACTCCTTCGTCCCTGTGTCACAACATACGTTGACCAGGTCAACAGCTCACGACATACCGTTGAGGCTGAGGATAGCGGATCGCCCGTCTATCAAACCCTTGCCACGTCAGCTGAATAGCGACGTTAACGTCCCCTCGCCCCCTCGTCACTCGGGTCTACGCCTGAGCGTAACAGGATCTCATCTTAAAGGATAAACACCATGTCAGCTTGATATACCTATATGGTGTTAGTATGCCTCATCGGCAGGGTGGTGAGCCAATGAGAGCCGAGCAGAGAGTTGAAGGTTGTCATATCTCAGGACTCAACATGCAACAGCCTTTGATCGTAACCAGCGAACAAGTCCATCATACCATAGACCACATAGCCACCAAATGATTTGGCAAAATGTTCTATGAAAGGCAGTATTGAGGAGTCCCTGATGGTGATGGTGTTGAGCAGTTGCAGGTCATGGACTAGCCGAAGTGTTTTGCCATCCTGTTTGAGAACACAAAACCATTGGGACCAGTAAGCAGCAACTGATGGCTCATATACACTGGAGGCAATCCAGTCTTTGATTATCTGAATTGCCTGGTCCCAAGACAAAGGTGGGACTGGAATGTTGCGAAGTGCCTATGGCATGTGAGGCATGGTCAGAATCTTGACTGGAGGGAAGTAGCACTCATTGAGTTGACCTCTTTCAGTCAGCACCCAGGCGAACACCTTTTTGTGGTTCTAAACTAGCCACTGAACAAGCTTCAACTCTTCAGGCCATAGTCAGTCAGCGGGGTTGAAGTTAAGGATGTTGACCTGTTCCTGGATATAATGTTCCTCCAGGATGAAGTCCGGAGGGTGAGTGGCAATGAAACAAGACTGACTAGGGGATCATCAGGTAGTTGGTGCTCGATTCTGAACTCCTCTGCCAGAGGAGCCGAGACTGGCCAAACTTTTTTAGCTATGGGCTTGTATGCCCAAATGTGTGTGTGCGAATTGAAAGAAAAACAGTTCAAAAAGGCTGTGAGGTGAACAGATGACAGGACAGATTGCATAGATGAAATGAAGGAGAAATCAGCAGGGGTCAATGATGCAAAAGCATTCAGGGTAGGAGATGAGATACAAGGAAAAATGGGAGTGGGAGAAATAAAAGAAAACATGGCCAAAGCTGTGGGTACAAAAGCATTCGGTAGGAAACCTATGTAGGGGAAGCAGGAGCGAGGAAGGGCAACCAAAGGTGTCAGTGGGAGTAAGGTATCTCCCTGGTCCGAAGGCAGATCATCAATGCCTAAAAATCCACCTCAACTAAGATCTTGTGGTTCAAGCAAAGCAGGCCATGCCGATAGTGCTGACAACCTTTGGTCCAGGTCCATGTCGGCAGCCAATACTTCTTGCCTGTATTCAGGTCTTGGAGTGTAATCACCTGAGCTCCATCAGGGTAATCGTCAGTTGTTGCGGACATAAGACAATGGAATGGTCAGCTGAGCAGTAAGTCAAAGTTGGCACATGGAACAACTTGGACCTGAAGGCAGACCTTGCCTTCCCCAAAGTCAATCTGAAGGTTCTTGATAACTCCAAGGGTAGATTTGGTGCTCATATTAGCATTGGACATTGTGATAACATGGTCTGACTGGACCAGGTAACTGAGCATCTCTCATATGCATTTAGGCATTGCGACAATCTTGAAGCCCAAATCCAGAATGGCCGCTACCATAATACTGGTTCCTATGATTTTTGTATCTAAGGATTGAAGTGGAAGGCCATGGTGACTGATGATAATGTTGTTGTCTTGGCGCATTACCTTATCGCTGAAGTCTTGACTCACAGCTCTGGGGTCCCTGCTGGTGAGCTCATTGGCTTGAACTACCGAAGTCATAACCGAGCCAGGCAAGATTGAGGAGAGGCAGTTTACTGATAGGAGTGAAAGTTGGAACTCTGGAACAAGTAGAATGTTGCTTAGTGTGATTTCATAGATTTTTCCAGTTACCACAGAGTTCACTATCACTGCTCCAGATCTGGTGAAGTATGCAGTAGAATCATTTCCCAATGTTACTGGTTTTGGAGTTTGGAATGGAGTGAATGTGTGGAATCAGGACTGGTGTGGGACCATGTGGGATGTTGCTCTGGAGTTGATGATGATTGCTTCCTTTGAGTTTGTTTTTGGTTCACTTGACAGGTAGGCTTGAATCTGGTTGATTAAGTTCATAGATACACACTCAGTAGCTACATGAGCTTGCTCCGAAGCCCCAGAGTTTTGCTCCTGTGTGCTTTCTGACACATTTGCTTTTTCCTTATCTTTCTCCTTTCCCTTTCCCTTTTTCTTTCCTCCTTTTCAGAGTTCCGTCACCCAGCACTGGTACTGGTAGCAGTTGGAGCTGTTATGTCCAGCTTGCTGGTGATGTTTATACCATGTGTTTGTGTTTGTCGGATGCTTTGGTGATTTGCTTCATGCCTTTAGTGCAGAGGCTGGAGCACTGGGGAGATTTAATCAGACATCTTCAAAGATGACTTGTGCCTCAATGGAGTCGAAGGTAAGATTACTTTCTTCCATGGAGTTGACGACTGTGGAGGTAAAGGTGCTCCACTCCAGAGTTTGTGGGAGTGAGTTTAATAGTGCAAAAGCAAGCACTTTTGAATCCATGGTGAATTTCATTCCAGCAAGGTGTATTTCAAGGGTTCATATGGAGGCAATGTGCTCCGATGTGGAGGTGGCTTCATTCCATGTGGAGGAGAAGAGTTGCCAGTATGAGTAGAAGGCAGAGGGGAGGTTTGATGACTGATGGATTTTCAGGAGAGCATCAAAAAGTATTTTGGAGATGATGTGGCTTTGCATTTTTAGTAGCAAGATGTTGGAGATATGATCTCATATGATCCCTAGGGCATAGCATGGGTATGGGTAATCCACATGGGTTGTGGGTATGGGTGTGGGTGTGGGCGTGGGTATGAGTACTGCATGTACTGATACCCATGGGTATACTATTATTACTCAATACTGTGGTAACTTGGTATGTAACATCATTTTGTCTCAAAGTCAATAATACTAATCCTTATCCTATCCTGATGCTGTGGGCAGCCCACCACCACACCAATGGACAATGGTGATGAGGGAGGAGGCAATGCAATGGTGTGCCCACCACCAGACCATTGATGATGATGATGATGACGGACATGACAGATACCATGGGCATGGCATGCCCACACCAACAACAGATGTGGAGGTGATGCAAGCCATGCCTGCCACCATATCAATGGATGACGACAATGCCCACCACCATCTGATGATGAGGACAACAAATGAGTGCCCCACCATCACTGTGATGTGACAGCACTGTGCTGCCAGTGGATGGCATTACCACAATGATGGAGATGACAATGGGAATGGAGGCAACACAATGACAGAGATAATGACAGGGGCAGAGGTGACACAATGATGTGCCTGCTACCACACTACTAACAACAATGTCAGTAATGTCAGCCCCCCACCATGGTGATGGCGACAACATTGTGTACCCATGATGGTACAAAGGCAGGAACAACATAATGGCATGCCCACTTCACATTGATGGCATGGATGGGTATATGCAATGACAACAGTGTGATGCCCCACCTTAGTACTATGTGTAGAAATATAATATATTTTATTTTTTCTACATTGATTAAAAAGAAAATGGAAGGGGTTAGGAAAAGAAGGGGGGGCAGCCTGGGAAGTGGTGTGACTAGTGTCTGTACAGACTGTACTGTTTCAAGAGTAAGTCAAGATTGAACTGCTAGCCCATGGGTAAACCCACATGGGTATGGGTAAAACCTACTGTGGGTATGGGTATGGGTTCTCTTTGGCCGACCCACAGTGTAACCCATACCCACATGGGTGGGTATGGGTATATGGTGGGTATGGGTGTGGGTATGAGCTCTGGTACCCATGGGTGTACCCACGCTATGCCCTAATAATTTCATGTGCTTTTTTGTCTTACTCAGTCCACTTTCAAATTTCCTTGGCAGAGAAAGTTGTGACCAGAGTAACTGGAGATGTTGTGGTGCTGGAGGGTGCTGGGGGAGCAGAGGTGAGGAGGACATCTGTGCCCTGTATGACACCAAGAACCTTCTCTCATCGGAGTTTTGCTATTATGTATAATTTCCAAATCTCAAAATTTGCTGGCCTGGTTAGCACAGGGCATGTTATAGTTTTGGATGATGTAGTGTTTGTCATTGTATATTTGGCAATGATAGCCAATGTATTGATCAGGGTTTGGGGTGGTTCCTGGCGAGTAAAGGTTCTGGAGTAGCCAGAGTAGTGTGGGAAAATCCATGTGGAGGAAGTTTTTGAGTTGTTTAAGGAGAAGTCCATGTACTAGAGTGCGCTTTCAGGGCTCATAACCTGTCAAATCTAAGTAAAGGGCAAGAAGGCCCACTCAGCTGCTGCCCAAGATGGCTGAGACAACTATATTCACCTAAGTAAAGAGCAAGAAGGCCCACTACACAAGTTAAATATTGGATATAGTAAGAGAATATGAAAACTCACCTCAGCTGCTGCCCAAGATGGCTGAGACAACTGAGGTGTGTGAGAAAACTAGGAAAGGCTTAAATACTGAGTCAAAGATGTACTCGCATAACTCCTAGTAACTCCAAACTTAAATAAGTGAAGAGAGAAAGAAATAATTCTGAGTACAAAAACTCCGAAGGTCCAGAGCAGGAGCATGAACCTTCACATCAGGAGCAAAGAACTCCGAAGTTAGCTTCTGATGAGGATAGGACTAGAGTTGAAGATGATGGATCAGGGTTATGAGGATTTGACACAGTCCACTGGGCTGATGCCATATTTTATGGTTCATGGCATAGAACCACTATTTCCCTTCGATCTCACCAAAGCTACTTTCCTCCTACCTCCCCCAGATTCTGACCCACTGTTGGCAGCTGGCCTCATAGCCTGGCACATCTGACATATCCAGAAATGTTTGAACGACTTAAAGTTAATCCAAGAGCAAGTCCCCAAGGCTCATTTTGAGTCCATCAAGCACTTTGAGGCCGCTTTCAAGAGCCAAATCAAGAACTTTGACTTTGGTTCAGATAGTCTCATTTTAGTCCATAATACTAGAGTCGAGAAGGAGCTGAACTGGAAGACAAAGCTGAGATACATCAGCCCAATGGTAGTCCTTCACCAGACCATTGGCAGATCGTATGTCTTGGCTTAGTTGGACAGAGCAATCTCTCAGCTCCAATATGTAGCCTTCTGGCTAATCCCCTACTATCTGTGATTCCACTCATCAATACCTGTCACACAGCTCATGAACACTGATGAAAAAGAGCTGGACAGGTGGCAGGGGCAGATGTAGAAGAGCCCGAGAACAAAAACAGGACAGCTCAGACGACAAATAAGTTGAGCAGACTCTGGGCATCTCATTTTCCTTACCTCTGTTTTACCCCAGGTTTTGACTGGCAATCTCTCTCTTGAACAAAGCCAATAAGAAAGCTAAAAAACATACACAGATACTTTTCCTGCTCACTCCTCTTTCCTTATCTACATTGCCAGTTATTAGGCCACACTAGCCCCAATGCCAAATGATACCAAGTCTAGCCAGCCATCTTCAGCTCTGATACTACCCTCTTATCTCTTTTCCCCTTCTCGGTGCTCTATCTGTACTCACCCTCTGTATTTTGACTTTGAATACATGAAGGCACAGCACCCCTTTACATTTATAAAAGCCGACAGAAAACCAACAAAAAGAGAAAACACCGATAAACCAAAATATCAAATACCAACCCTCATTTAAGGAATACTGAGCAGGAATAGACATTGAAAGCTGACCAAAGAAGCAAAGCCAAGTGGTAGCTCACACTTGGACACAGAACGAAGGTAGGAATAGATGACGAGAAGTCGACCAACAAAGACAAGTTGGGTGGTACTCTGCATACATCACTGGCCTTCAGCACTTGGCAACTTGTGTGACTCCACTGACACTGCAGCCCCCATATTCGGACATGGAACAACTGATCTCACAATTAGGAGAAAAACTAAAACTACACATTGGACAAATATGGTAAGGAAATCAAAAATAGGCATGTCAACTGTGAAAGCCCCTCTCACGCTAAACCTTGACCTGCTCCAACTCACTGATGATTTCCCCGATTTCCCCCAGCACCTCTGCATGCTCCATGTCGAAAGCCTTGAAGCTTGCCTGGATATTGTTACGCTCAGGCGTAGACCCGAGTGACGAGGGGCGAGAGGACGTTAACATTGCTATTCAGCTGACATGGCAGGGGTTTGATAGACGGGCGATCCGCTATCCTCAGCCTCAACAGTATGTCGTGAGCTGTTGACCTGGTCAACGTATGTTGTGACGCAGGGACGAAGGGAGTCGCTTGGGGGATGCGATGACAAGGAACAAAGGGAGTGCCTGCTTGGTAACGAGGCGAGGACTGGAGGGCCCGAGGGGAATCGATGATCAAGATAGATTCGGGTAGGTCTAACTTGGGGAATACATCGAGGGTATCGAGGGGTTTATATATGCGAGTCAGGAGAGAATGAAGCGGAGCGTCAAAGGGATGACTCGACTATAGAATACGATGGAATCGCGAAGAAGGGAAGTGAGTCAGAGATAGCGGTATCAGTACAACTGCGGATACTGTGGATGAGTCACGCTAAATAGGTAAGCGAAGATAAGAGAAAAAGGGGAATAATAAAGTAGCTCAAGCGGGACTCGAACGGCGAGAGCAATGTCTGTAGGGAAACTAGGGTAAGAGTGAAGGGAAAAGAGTAGGGGTATGTGCGAATCGTAACATTACCCCCCGGTTAAGGGTCAAGTCCATGACGAAGACTTAGAAGTCACTGTAACCAGAACCAGCGTCATTGAAGTCTGCCTCCAAAGAGACGTAAGGGTCCATGTCGGGAGAGGGGGAGCAGGTGGGTCGTCGAGCGACTGGAGAATGTCGAGCTCGGGAGAATGGGAGACGGCGCGGGGCCCTGTGGTAGGATTCCTGAGAGAAGGAGCCCGACGAGGATGAGGGAGGGAGGACAGGGGAGCAGCGAGGCCACGAGGGACAAGAGAAGCGCTGATGTCCTGGGGCGAACTCTTTGCATTTGGTACATTGATAGCGAGGACAGTTGATGCGGATATGTCCGATGGTGTAACAGTGAAAGCATTGAAGAGTGGCGTGAGGACGAGGGGAGGGAGCTTGTGGGGGATCGAAGCAAGAGAGAACATGTAGTTCTGTCTCATTGAGGGGGGAAGACGACGCAGAGATGGGAGGGGTTTCTGGGGTGGTGACGAAGGTGAACAGGGAGGGGTAACGGAGGTGGGAGTCAACTTCTGCGATGAAGGCCAGCATATCACATTGGTACATGGTTTGAATGATGTGGTTCTCCAGGGTTTGAAGAATGCGGGAGAGGTGGGATCGATAAGCGGCGGTTTCAGCGGAGGCGGTGGGGGCGGAGGTAGTGAGGAGAATGCGTGACATGGAAAGGAACGTCTTATAGAGGTGGGTGAAGGTGGAGTTTGGCTCCATGGTGTCTAGAAGGGCACAGGAGAGGGGGAGGCAGCGTAGCTGGTGAGCCATAGCGTTGACCAGGTCTTGGTCGAGGGGGAAGGTATGGATGGGGAAGGACAACGGAGGGTGGTTGACCGGGGCACACCGATCAGAGAGTCTGTTTAAGAGGGGAACAGGGGAAGCGGGGGAGGATCAAGTGTATCTGGCCCAGATGTCGTCGGAGGGGACAGAGGGGGGAATGGGGGCTTCGTAGGTGGGATCTGTTACGCTCAGGCGTAGACCCGAGTGACGAGGGGCGAGGGGACGTTAACATTGCTATTCAGCTGACGTGGCAGGGGTTTGATAGACGGGCGATCCGCTATCCTCAGCCTCAACGGTATGTCGTGAGCTGTTGACCTGGTCAACGTATGTTGTGACGCAGGGACGAAGGGAGTCGCTTGGGGGATGCGACGACGAGGAACAAAGGGAGCGCCTGCTTGGTAACGAGGCGAGGACTGGAGGGCCCGAGAGGAATCGATGATCAAGGTAGATTCGGGTAGGTCTAACTTGGGGAATACATCGAGGGTATCGAGGGGTTTATATATGCGAGTCAGGAGAGAATGAAGCGGAGCGTCAAAGGGATGACTCGACTATAGAATACGATGGAATCGCGAAGAAGGGAAGTGAGTCAGAGATAGCGGTATCAGTACAACTGCGGATACTGTGGATGAGTCACGCTAAATAGGTAAGCGAAGATAAGAGAAAAAGGGGAATAATAAAGTAGCTCAAGCGGGACTCGAACGGCGAGAGCAATGTCTGTAGGGAAACTAGGGTAAGAGCGAAGGGAAAAGAGTAGGGGTATATGTGAATCGTAACATTACCCCCCGGTTAAGGGTCAAGTCCATGACGAAGACTTAGAAGTCACCGTAACCAGAACTGGCGTCGTTGAAGTCTGCCTCCAAAGAAACGTAAGGGTCCATGTCGGGAGAGGGGGAGCAGGCGGGTCGTCGAGCGACTGGAGACTGTCGAGCTCAGGAGAATGGGAGACGGCGCGGGGCCCTGCGGTAGGATTCCTGAGAGGAGGAGCCCGACGAGGATGAGGGGGGGAGGATGGGGGAGCGACGAGGCCATGAGGGACACGAGAATCGTTGATGACCCGGGGCATACTCCTTGCACTTGTTGCACTGGTAACGAGGGCAATTGATATGGATATGTCCCACTGTGTGACAATGGAAGCACTGGAGAGTAGCATGGGGGCGGGGGGAGGGGGCTCATGGGGGGTCGAAGTGGGAGAGGATGTGTAGTTCTGTCTCATTGAGGGGGGAGGATGACGCGGAGATGGGGGGGGACTCTGGTGTAGTGGTGAAAGTAGTCGGGGAGGGGTAACGGAGGTGGAAATCAACTTCTCCAACGAAAGCGAGCATATCGATTGGGCGAAGATTTCTGGGAGGGCTTGGGGTTCGTACCCCATCATGAGGTAGAACGGAGATTGCCCGGTGATGGAGTGAGGGCAGTGGTTATGGGCGAATTCGGCATGAGGAATTAAGTCGGACCAGGAGGAGGGGTTGCTTCTGCAAAAGATACGGAGATAAGTTTCGATCTCCTGGTTGACTCGTTCGGTTTCGCTGTCCATTTGGGGGTGGTAGGCAGTGGAGAGGGCGAGGGAGTATCCGAGGAGTCGAGAGAGCTCCTTGGCGAAGGATGAGGTGAATTGTGGTCTGTGATCGGAGATGATCTTGTTGTAAAGACTGAATTGGTGGAACACAGTGAGGAAAAAGAGGGATGCGACTCCCTCCGCAGTAATGGTTTTCCTTGTGGGGCAGAGAATTACCCCCTTCGTAAGCCCATGGTCTACAATGACCAGTAAAGTATCGCAACCATTTGAGAGGGGGAGGTCGGTGATGAGATCGCAGGAGATCTGTTGGAAGGGGCGGGTGCATGTGGATTTGATGGGGAGAAGGGGGGGGGAGGTGGGGTGGGTGTTCGCCTTGTTTTGTTGGCACGTGGCACATCCCTCGACGTACTTGTGGACGTATTGGGCAAGGCCGGGCCAGTAGAACTCGGAGGAGACAAGTTGGCGAGTTTTGAGGTAGCCGGAGTGGCCGGCAGTTTCATGGTCATGACACCATTGTAGAACGGCACGACGGAGTGCGTCATCAGTGGGGATGTAAGTCCGTCCTTGAAAGGTGAGGACGCTGTTGTCATAGCGCCAGTCGGCGATACAGTTGCGGAGGTGGAGGGGGGGTGCGTGGTCAAAGGCACTGTCGGAGCCAGGGAGTATTTGAAGGAAGTCCTGGACGACAGAATCTCACTTGGAAGCATCGGAGATACGCTCGGAGAAGACGGTGTCGATGAGGTTAATAAAGAGGGATTGGGGGAGGAGGGTTACTCCAGAGTTGTCGTCTTCATCAGAGACGAGGTCAGGGCGGCGGGAGAGGGCGTCGGGGCCGGTGAGGGATTTGCCGGGGACGTGGGAGAGTTTGAGATCGTAGTCCGCGAGGTCCAGGAGCCAGCAGGCTTGACGGCGGTTGAGGTTTTGGGCGGAGCGGAAGTACGTGAGATTCTTGTGGTCGGTGAAGACCTGGATGGGATGGGGGGAACCATGGAGATATTGTCTCCAGGATCAGAGAGCGCGGATGATCGCGAGGAGTTCGCGATCGTAGATGTCGTAATTTCGCTCAGCCGGGCTGAAGGATTGGGAGATGTAAGAACAAGGATGCCAATCGCCGTTGGTATCTGTTTGGAGGAGGATCCCGCCCGAGGCGTATTTCGAGGTGTTGGTGGTGATGGCAAAAGGGGCGGAGGTGTTGGGGAGTTGAAGGACAGGTTCCTTCAGGAAGAGATGTTTCAGCCGGGTGAAGGCTGCGGTGCAAAGGGGGGACCATTCCCAAGGGGTGTCCTTCTTGGTTAGGTCGATCAGGGGGCGGGCGATGGAGGAGTAGTCCGGGATAAACCGGCGGTAGAAGTTGGCGAAGCCTAGGAACGATCGGACGTCCTTAAGTTTCTCTGGGGTGGGCCAGGATGCGATCCCGTCAAGCTTGACAGGGTCCATGGCAAGTTAACCGGGTTTTATGATCATTCCAAGGTAGTCAACTTTGGTCACCCCGAAGTGACATTTCTCGAGTTTGAGGTGCAAGTCGAGTTCTTGCATGCGTTGGAGAACGCGTCGGGTACGTTCGACATGGAGTTCTTCGGTGGGGGAGTAGACGAGGAGGTCGTCCATGTAGACGACGAGCCAACCTTTGGTGATCATGTCTCGAAATGAATCATTCATGAACCGTTGGAAGGTGGCGGGGGAGTTGGTTAGTCCGAAGAACATAACCGTGGGTTCAAAGAGGCCTTTGTGGGTGACGAAGGCAGCCTTCCATTGATGTCCGTTTTTGATTCGGACGTTGTTGTAACCCCATCAGACGTCGAACTTGGTGAAAAGCTTCGCGTCTTTGAGCTTGTTGATGAGGTTGGAGATGAGGGGGAGGGGGTAGGCATCTCGGATGGTGTGTTCGTTCAGATACCAGTAGTCTTGGCATGGGCGGAGGCCGCTGTCCTTCTTTTTGACAAAGAAGAACAGGGAGGCTTGGGGGGAATTGGAGGGGCGGATTTTCCCAGTGGCGAGGTTTTCTTCGATGAACGCTTTGGTGGCTTTTCATTCATCAGGGGACAAGGGGTACACCTTTCTGATTTTGGGGGTGAAGGAGGCATCGAGGTTGATCTTGTGATCATAGGGGCGAGAGGGGGGAACGTGTTCAGTGGCCTCTTTGGAGAAGACTGAGGCGTAGTCAGAGTACTCGGAGGGTAAAACCTGCTTTGGTTTTGTTTTCTAGGCGTTGGCGGCGAGTTCCGTGGAGGTGTTGACCTTGCCTATGAGGTTGGCCGGTCCGGAGATGACAAAGCGAGAGTCGCCGCGAAAGACTCTATTTACAGTGGCGTAGGGGATGGGGACGGAACCGAATTCCTCGATGGATTCATCTTTGAGGAAGCTGGGGAGGTGATGGTGGTCGGGAGCGATGTGGACATGTCAGATTTCGGGGGAGTCGTTAGGGAGGAGGGAGCGAAAGTAAGCGTCGTGGCGTTTGGTGTCAGCGGAGTGAAGGGAGTGGAGGAGTTTCGACTGGTCAGTTGATTCGGCGATGGAAATGGTCTGGTTGGACCAGTCGATGGAGGGGTTTGTGGCTTT
This sequence comes from Austroboletus novae-zelandiae, assembly GCA_038090275.1. NCBI lineage: Eukaryota > Fungi > Basidiomycota > Agaricomycetes > Boletales > Boletaceae > Austroboletus > Austroboletus novae-zelandiae. The sequence continues at coordinate 1,188 of JBBPML010000416.1, read as the reverse complement.
GAGCCAAGGAAGTCCGAGGATGACGTTAGTCGTCCCACAATTCATGACATAGAAGGTTACTTTATGTGCAAGACCTTCGATGTGGATAAAGAGTTCAGTGGAGAATTTGACTCCTCCTTGGACAGTGGGGTCCTGGGTGACACTGCGGACGTTGAGGGGGCGGGGGAGGCGGGTGGTGGGGAGTTTGTGCTTTCGCACGAAGTCCCAATCGATGCAGGAGATGTCGGCTCCGGAGTCGATCAGGGCAGTGGTGTCGACGACTTTAAACGTATGCAATGGAACGATGAGTTGAATGGGGAGTTTCATTGTTCCAGGCAGGGTAGATATTTTTACATGCATACGTTTAGGGGAGGGGGAGGAGGAACCTTGCATCGAATGAGGTCCTCCATCTAAAAACCCGGGAGGGCAGTGATTTTATTTAATCCGAGCACCGAATCGTCTTCTTCCTTGACTTCTTCAATGCGGGAGGTGCGAGGGGTGGGAGGGGAGGTGTAGGTGGGGCAGGCCTTAGAGTTATGGCCTTTCTTTCAGCAGTGCAGGCAGCGGCCTTCTTTGAAGCAGCGTTGCCGCTCTTTGTCAGTGAGTTTGGGGGGGCGAGGGGTGGTGACCATGTCAACGTCCATGGCGTTTGGGTCCTTGGGGCGAGGGGTGGGGTTTGAGTAAGACCGGTACTCGGTCTTTGGGTTTTTGCCAGAGATGGCCTGGGCACGTTCCCATTGGGTTTGGAAATATACAGCTTTGTCATACCAAGAGTCGATGGTGGTGGGGGGAGTGTCCATAGTGAAGATTCACTTCATGAGGGGGGCGGAGATGCCGTTGGCGAAGAAGTTGATGAGGATGTTCTCATCCTTGATGCCAGAGTTGGTGACGTGGTTGCGGAAGTCCGCGATGTAGGTATTGAGGGTGGTGGCGAGGGGTTGGCCTTTCGAGACCGTGCAGTGGTGGGTGGATAGCCAGTGGATGGTGTTATCCGAGACGTTGTGTCGTTCAAAGGAGGTTTTGAACGCTTTGGTGAACTCGTCAATAGTTCCGAAGGTGGTGGCGTCGATAGCCTTTCACCAATAGGTGTCGGCCCAGGTGAGTGCTGACCCTTTCTTCATGAAGGAGAGGGCGTAGGCGACCTTCTTCTGGTCGGTGTTGTAGACCTCCCCATTGACAATGAGGTAGGCCATGACGGAGTAGTACCAT
>JBBPML010000415.1:7624-21436 GCA_038090275.1 Austroboletus novae-zelandiae | reverse complement strand
GACGTATGCATAGTCGAATTTCATGGATGTAGCTGACCCCTCCCAGTCCAACACCGTCATCGTCATGTTATGAGAACCACTCGCAAGACCTTGAATGTTGTACATGGACACGTTGGACACCTGAAACGTCGGACTAGGAGGCGCCGGTATCGTGTTGGAGACTGCTTCACCACCGTCGATCGAGAAACTGGCTGTCATACCAGATACACCGGCACTGAAGACATACATCGCAATACCAGACCCTGAGGTAGATGTTCACGTGGCATCGTGGTGACGAACTACAACAACGTACCTACGAAGGGTATTTGAACGTAACAATTATCCCCTGAGCCGCATACGCCGACTAAAAAAAAAGCACGTCAACGTCTCGCTTGTGACAAACAAGTAGATAGCTTACGAGCGCTATTAATGTGTGCCACGTCAGACTAAGCCACGATCGAACGAAAAGATGGGTACGCACTAATTCTGATCATAGCATTGCGAGGCGTCGAGAGTGATACTGTAATTGCCCGTCGAGTTGGTGAATTGGAGCTCAAGTTGTTGTGTGGTCACCGAGAATGTCTGCCAGCCCTGTCCCGACTGACTCGGTGCCATGGAATATTGGACAGATGCATTGGCATTGTCAATGTAATAATCTGCCGAGACTACTGTAGCAAGGAGGATTGTGGTGTAGCATACCCACACCATTTGTCTTGGTTTTGCGGGGAGACCAAAGGACGACGATAAAAGCGAGAACTCGGTTTCAGCGAACTAAGAATTGTGCGGCGATCACGGATTCAAGGTGGGTTTAGCAAGTTGCCGTTCATCTATCGTATCAGATGCGGCTGGCGCGCCATGGAAGACGGAGTCATGGGCATGGCAATTGATCCTGATCTTGATCGTCATCACCGAATGCGCCAGTGGGTATTCAGTGTAGTGCACAAAAGCAATGCAATCGACAGGGCGGCGGTAGCGTGCCCTCTCAACACGATGAGTAAAGTTACCGTGACATGTCCGCCCTACCATAACCATACTTGGAAAGCTAATCGGCCTAAATAAATTTAAACCCAATAAATAAGATGGAGGGCTGCCGGCGTGCCGATGCCAAAACGAGCTGTGCCACCCCCGAATAAACACAGTTCCAAAAATAGTATGTTTGGTCCAGCTCACAGTGCGGTTTCGATATTTCTCGAACGTATACCCATGTTAGCATGGGAGTTTTTATATGCGGTCAGGGCCTGCTGTTCAGCCTGCCTGAAATTCCTTGCACCGCTCTTTGTAGGCTCGACTGGACCCGAGCCGACCTTTTCAGCCCAGCGCGTGATCATCTGTGTGGGAAAATGATGCGATATAAGCAGGCAGTGGTGATAAGATAGGCAGAGGCAAATGGCAAGCTTAGACGGGATCAGACGATGATGGGGGGTCGACTAGAGGTTGCAAGATGTATTTCCCCTTTACTGTAGCCAGTCTTATATACTACTGCACTGTATTAGCGTTCTAATCAATAGAACTTGCTATTGATTAGATATCTGGGGACGCACGGCTCTGCGGCCATATGTGGCTTGTTCAGTTATGTATGCACGTGATTATATCACGTGCTTGTTTTCAACAATCTGAATACTGGAATTATCATGGCCGGTCCCATATTCTGCATCTGGAACTACCCATCAAAGTTTTCGACAAATTTCGAGCCCCGATTTAATCTATTCCTTTGGTTTTATTCTACAGATAGTCACCCTTTCAGATCCAAGTGCAAAACAAACTTACAAGAAAGATTGCATGAGGTACGGCAAAGCCTAAACTCGGCTTTAGCTCCTTACCGGAGTTTGGAATATTGCCAAAAGCGAAAAACAACAGCAGGACTCCAGCAAAGGAACTGGTGCATTTCGTATAGAAGGGGGTAGATCTTGCCATCTGTTGACAATGCTTGTGTAACTATGAGAATGGATCTGCTTCTCTAATTACATTCATTCATGACCCCTATCTTGACTTCAACTGCTCACACAAAGATGATTGACGAATTTGAGGGTGTACAAAAGGGAAGATCCCTTTTGATTGGCAGTTTAATGTAGCTGAAGCTTGCTGCTTGGCCTCAACTATTTTGTGATAGCAAGCACTGGGGCAGGCAAGACCACAATGCCTTCCATGATACTCATCCTTGTGCACCCAAACATATAATAATTATATCAACCACTTGATGCCCTCAGTATTTACGCCGACATTCAGGAAAAGCCAACGCGTTCGTCAATACTTCAAGTTTGAGCCCACATATTTTCAATCAGTTAAAATTCTAGTATTGCCATCTTACAAATATCAACTTGTACTTCAAGTGCAGACTTCACATTTCGGACAATATTGACTTTCGACATAAATTGTGCAAAAGGTGACGTATGTGGGGTTTACGCAACAAGTATAGGCAGGCCGCCAATATCACCAACAGGACGAAACCGCTCAGCGTGACGGCGACGACTAATCCGACGTCGATTCTAAAAATATCAACATGGGCGTCAGTGGGTATAACTCGGAAAAGAAAAGAAATCCGACTTCTTCGGGGTTGACCACCGTACGGACGACTGTGACGGCGTCTGACTCTGACTCTGGAGATACGTCGTAGATGCGGTTGATGATGATAATGACGACGTTGTTGTCACTTGAGGCGTTACATGCGTCTCGTTGACGTATGCATAGTCGAATTTCATGGATGTAGCTGACCCCTCCCAGTCCAACACCGTCATCGTCATGTTATGAGAACCACTCGCAAGACCTTGAATGTTGTACATGGACACGTTGGACACCTGAAACATCGGACTAGGAGGCGCCGGAATCGTTTTGGGGACTGCTTCACCACCGTCGATCGAGAAACTGGCTGTCATACCAGATAAACCAGCATTGAAGACATACATCGCAATACCAGACCCTGAGGTAGATGTTCACGTGGCATCGCGGTGACGAACTAGAACAACGCACCTACAAAGGGTATTTGAATGTAACAATTATCCCCTGAGCCGCACACGCCGACTGAGAAAAAAAACGTCAACGTCTCGCTTGTGACAAACAAGTAGATAGCTCACGAGCACTATTAATGTGTGCCACGTCAGATGAAGCCACGATCAAACGAAAAGATGGGTACGCACTAATTCTGATCATAGCAATGCGAGGCGTTGAGGGTGATACTGTAATTGCCCGTCGAGTTGGTGAATTGGAGCTTAAGTTGTTGTGTGGTCACCGAGAATGTCTGCCAGCCCTGTCCTGACTGAGTCGGTGCCATGGAATATTGGACAGACGTATTGGCATTGTCAACGTAATAATGTGCCGAGACTACTGTAGCAAGGAGGATTGTGATATAGCATACCCACATTTGTCTTGGGTTTGCAGGGAGGTCAAAGGACGAGGATAAAAGTGAGAATCGGGTGAGTCGGTGAAATAAGAATTATGCTACGATCACGGTTTCAAGGTGGATTTAGCAAGTTGCCGTTAATCTATCCTCGATTCCTCGTATCGATGCGTCTGGTACGTCATGGAAGACAGAGTCAATTGATCCTGATCTTGATCGTAACCACAGAATGCGCCAGTGGGTGTTGAAAGTGCACAAAAGCAATGCAATCGAGTATTACTCAATCTGACATGTTATTCAACAAGAAACGAACGCGGCTCACATACAAGTACATCATGATTTTAAGAACACGAGAAAGAGATTTTCCAATGAGCGTTAACAAAATTTCATTCTACTTATCCATTTCAGCTTCCAGGTGTCGCGCATCGACGCGCTGTAAAAATGAGGAGCTCAGAGCAAGACATTCCCATGAGCTGTCCATTGCAGAGTCTCCAAAGGGCAGGGTTGGGGCTGTTGTCAAGGATGATGGTTGTGAATCACGAATCAACTCCGAGACTGTGCGCAAAAGTGCCATTGGCTGTGGTGGCGATATAACATTATCTGCGACGTCTGGACACGCAGAAGAAAAGTCGAGGGTGGGGAGAACGAGATCATGCTCCGCACTTGCACTGACTCGGTCGGGGAGCACTGACAACGCATTATCATCCATCTCTATTTCAGAGACACAAGTCGAGCGGAGCGACGGCGATTGGGAGTGGATTCCCGTATACACATCATCTCTCGTTTCAACGAGTGAGACGGTAGGACACCCGTCAGGATGGGTTTCCTCGATGGAATACCAATCCTCTCTAGAGTCACCCAGGATGGCGCGGACACGAGAAGCATTCCAGCCCCTGAATGTGACACGCAAGATGGTGCACTGTTTCTCCTGTGCATCATGGCGAGGCCCAAAGGCATACGCGTCCACATTGACGCCAGGATCATCCCACACTTCTGCAACGTCAAGCTTGGCAAACAAGGTTGAGACTCTGAGCGAGTGGAGCCGATGGCTGGTGTGAATGGATGCGAGGTCGGAGATGGGTAGCAGAGGGTGTGCATCGCCGTCATCGGCGCGAGTATATAAGGGTAGACGAGCCGTCGGGGTCGGCGCTAGAGGGACGAGGAGATGGGTAGTTACGGGAGGAACAGGTTGGACGGGAAAGTAGGCGTCGAGTTCGGATGCGGCAATGAGAGGCTCGGACTTTGGTTTGAGCATTTGGGAAGAATGGATGGCCGGCTTGTTCTCAGCACGGCGCATCCTGCGTGCCTCCTTCTTCTTCGTCTTGATGTCCCACTCTGCTTCCCATAGGGCTCTGACGGCGACGGGGACATTGTCGACCATGTTCTGGAAGATGGGTCGGCCAGAGTGGAATGCACGGGTGGTGCCAAGGCCGACGTGGAAGACATTCGAGGGGACGGGAGGGGGCCTGGGGAGGCGCGGGGGCGAGAATGGGGGGGGGGGGGGGGGGGGGGGGGGGGGGGGGGGGGGGGGGGGGGGGGGGGGGGGGGGGGGGGGGGGGGGGGGGGGGGGGGGGGGGGGGGGGGGGGGGGGGGGGGGGGGGGATACGAGATGGGATACGATGCGGTCGACCAGGGAGCGGGAGGCGGTAAAGAGGCGGTTCGGGATGTGAATGGACCGCTTGTTCACGCCGATGCCCTGCCTCAGATGGCGGACACTCTGAGAGAGTGCGGCCATGATGGAACACGTTTGACTTTGAACTCGGCTGAGACTAAGACTTACTTATAACTACATACATACTACTTTCATATTCTTGCATACGTGGGCTGACTAAGCATTCCGACCGGCACCGTCATAACTCGGCGGCCGCGTCTCAGGCTCATAGTAGTCCCCTGTCCTCAGCCATCTGTCCGGTCCTCGAACCTGCGGAGAAGCATCACTAGGGCTTGCAATCATGCGTTCCAACACGCGCGCAACGACGGGCGCAGGGACGTTGTTGTGGTACAGGCCGTGAACAAAGTCCACTTGTTCGTTCGTCAGGTTGTTGCTGGCAACCGTTTCAGACACGTCTCGGCTTCCATTCGAGATTGTGTCCTGCTGCCGAGTATCAGTAACCGACGCAGTTTCAAGCTGCAAAGGCTTCTCGCTTGGATAGCCCGTCGATTGACTTGCCATGGTTGTGGTGACAGCCAGTGTCACCGGTAGTATGGGCGACGCGAGGCTGTCAAAGACGCCCGGCGCCTCGCCCGCACCAAACATGGGACTACTACTCTGTTCCCAGTCCACGTAGTTCGGCGTAGAACCATTCTCCATATCCGTCGTTGATCGCAAACTTGGTCCAAAAGTTCCAGACGGTTGTAGGCTTGTACCGTCAGGGTTCATAAACCTTGCATTAGGTTGTAGCAGCTCCATGGTACTGCTTCTCTTCTTACCCACCAGCAGCCGGTCCCGACGTTCAAACAAGAACAATGCCGCTCCACACAGTGCAAGCAGGAAAACAGCACCACCAACCGCAGCACCCACAACAGCAGTATTGACGGTTCTGCTCCATGTCATGAGCCTGCCATCCATCGCAATTTCAGGTGATTCTCACCTCGTAGAAACAGAACCTGATGTCGAGTTTCCAGCTGATGTAGTACTTGATGGAAGCGTCGTCACTCCTGATTGAGACGAAAACATCGTTGTCGTAGATGATGATTCTCCAGAACTCGTCCCGTACGTCGTTTGGCCAATTTGTTGCTGTGAAGTCGTACTTGCTGAGCTGTATGACGGTGATGATGCTGAAGTCGAGGGCTGAGTGGTAGAACTTGGGGTGGAGCTTTGGGTGGAGCTCGGGGTGGTGGAGCTTGTGGTCGCTTCAACCAGGTCTTGATTAACGTCGACGTAGTCTAACATCATGCCACTGAAGGAACCGTTCCAATCCAGTACTTTCATCACAACTGTGTGTGTTCCAGATGTCATGCCTTGCACATTGAAGAGGACAACATGCGGGACATAGTACGAGGGGCCTGGAGGCGCATCCAGTGTTGCGGTCGTCTCTGTTCCAGAGTCTATAGAGAGAGAAGCCGACATGCCTCGCGGTCCAGCTTGTAGAACATATACGGTTAATCCGGAACCTGTGATCAACATGCCATGATCCGTCCAACATTCTCAGCAAAAAATCCTAGAGACTGTACCTGCGAACGAGAACTGCACCGAGCAACCATTCGACGCAGCACACGCTGCATCTACAGAACCCAGTAAACACCAGGAACACACTCAGTCCCAGCCATCAACTTACAAGTACTGCAAAGTTGTCGTGAGCACGAAACTCGATCTGGGACGTAAAATACTCACAACGTGCCATCAAAACACTGTGTCGAATCGACCGATTGCGACGTCCCATTGGGAAACTGGAGCGAAAGATGTTCTCCACTATTAGAACCAAATTGGCCCCAAACAGGCCCATCCGGGTTTTCAGAGTACTTGAGCACAGAAGTGTTGCTGTCGTCGATAACATAATCTGCAAGTACATGCACCCGATACAAAGAGAAGACGAGAAGAAAAAGATAAAGCATATTGGAAAACGAACGACGGGACACTTGGAAGAGGGAAGAGAGCGGAAGGGACCAGAGGTGAAAGTCCCTGGAATACTGGAAGAGAAACCTTAGTGGTGGTGTCGGCGGTCAAAACCCATGTTTGATTCGCATACCGCACCTCATGATACACTGACAGCGCTGATAATCAGCAATCATTATAGCTGTCACGAGCATCAGCTGTTACAGTCCATCCCTGATCGTCGTCAGCAACCGGTCTAAACGACTGAAACTACATAGATATAGACGTCTTATGACTCAGTCATTTAGACCGGTTGCTGATGACGATCAGTGATAGCCGGCCGAATATGTGACAGCTAATGGGGAGATAAGGTCAACAGCAAGCCCACGCCGAGCTTGCGTCCTCGTGCGTCTCAGCTCACGGGGCCGATGAAAGCGCAATCGAGTCGACCTCATTGCAAAAGCCCTCGACTGCTCAGCACCTACATGTATCGTTTTGAACTCGATCCAAACTATTGGACAGTTATGTTTTAGTCTTCGGAAGCAGAATAAGGCTGCAGTTGAGTTGCTCAACATCCATTATTATGAAACGTGACAGACGGCGCGCGAACCTTCAACCAAATAAGAATACGAGCCTAATTCTTGCAGTCCCTGCAGCACTAACACCTCGAGGAGCGTTCAATAGTTCAGAAATATGACGTACATCACCTGCTTGTGTACATCAATTCATCTTTCAGCCGCCCTAAAAGGCCAATCAAATGTCAGGAAACCAGTCCCGGAATCCTCGGAGTTACTGCGCCACGGTGGAACAATCATGGATTCAATCACGTGAACCGAATACCACAAGCCGGAGTCACGAAGACCAAGCAATCAGCTGACCATTGATCAACAAGTCAGCATGTCCCTTGGACGCACAGGACAGCTAAAGCTCTGATACACAAGAAAGAGACCGAAGACAGCCAAAGTGTTGTATGATTGTACAAGGTCGAGTTGGTCGCAATCCAAGACTCTAGGGTAGAATGTCCTCGGGTTAGCTCCAAGTGGTCTGAAATTTGCTGAAACATTCATCTAGGGTTAACGGTATGATTGTATATTTCCCATCCCACACTTGAAGTCAATGAAAGTAAGTAGCATATGCTGCGACAACCCTAAACAGTGGTTTAACGAAGTGTGACCAACTCTTTAAAAAGAAAACCCGTCAGTCTCTAGTGATAATACACTCAACACGTTATTGACAAACCTTCAGCCGACGTAGGGTGAATCGCAACTGTATCATCCAGATCTTGTTTGCGTGCTGTTGCCATCATGTAATCAAATAGATTTTATATAGGATTCCGAGACGTACCACCCATCTTGACGGCTACAGCAAAACCTTGCATGACTTCGTCACTTCCCATTCCTATGATATGAACCCCGACAACGCGCTCCTCTTCGCCCACGACAATGAGCTTGTAAACCGTCGGTTCCTTGTGGGTTTCGTCGATCTGTGAGAAATAGAGTGCGCGGAAAGATGACTTGTCTAATGAGTGTTCAGAAATTGAATCGAAATCCGTAACAACATGCAATGCGTACAAATCTTGATATCTTTGCCGTATCTATCGTAGGCTTCCGGCTCTGTAAGACCCACAGTACCAATAGTGGGGTGCCTGTTCTAGTTTAATACAAGGGTACATTTCCGAATGATCGACATACGAAAAGACGACAGTAGCGATGTTTTCGTAGGAGAGCTTGTCATTCTTGAACTTTTCAGGACCAAAAAGTCGATTTGACAGTCGCCTGCCAGCTGCGATGGCAACAGGTGTAAGCAGGGCTTTGCCTTGCACGTCTCCGATTGCGTAAACCCCTGGAACGCTTGAATTCTGGAATTCGTCAACGACAACTTCACCCTTTTTGTTGAGCTTGATTCCGAGTTCCTCCAGTCCGAGGCCTTCCGTGTTGGCATGCCGGCCAATCGCCCAGATCAAGCAGTCGACCTCAGTGGGCTGGCCATTCTGATCAAAGATGGTGAGTGTCTTTCCCTTCTCTCCTTCTACGCGCTGGACTTTGGAGTTCTTATGGATCTTGATTCCGGTATGTTCCATCCACGGTGTCAGTGTATCCTGTAGCAGGGGGTCGAACGTCCGTAAAACCTTATCATGTCGGATAAAAAGATGAGTTTCGCTGCCAAGCGAGTTGAGAACACCGGCAAGCTCCACAGCGATGTACCCTGCACCGACGATTGCAATACGCTTTGGTTGATCTTCCAGATCAAAGAACCCATCAGAATCGATACCAAGGCTTGCTCCGGGAATGGCATCGTCCGAAGGAATTGTCGGACGGCCTCCCGTGGCGATTGTAATGTGATCCGCGTGGAGTGTGTACTTCTGACCGTCATGGGTGACCTCGACAGAACGGGGCGATGTCAAGCGCGCGAACCCAGCATGATATTCCACCTTCTCCTTCTCAAGGTTGGTCTCGTAGATTTTGTTCAGCTTGCGAATGTATGCGTCTCGCTGGGGCTTAAATGTTGCCCAATTAAATTTGGGGGTCGGGACTCCTTCGAAATGGTATCCAGAGGCCTGGCGTAGCTTATCGGCCAAGTCGGCGGCATGCCACATGACCTGGAAAGTGGTTGATCACACAATCGATACGACATCATGATAATTTTCGCACCTTCTTGGGAACACATCCTTGATTATTAGGAATCATGAGCTCGACGGCGGCTCGAGCAACGAAAACCACTTACCGACGTTCACGCAAGTACCACCTAGGTGGGGGGAAACCTCGATGAGGGCAGCTTTCTTGCCGTACAGTGCCGCACGACGCTTGAAGCAGAGATCAAGTACGATAGCAGGAAGTTCCTGAGATTGCTCACGGAAGATGCGACACCTCCACTGCCGCCTCCGATGCAAATATAGTCGTAGCGCTCATGCTGCGGACGATCTACCGGGGCCATCTTGGTTGTTGAAGAAGTGAACGACCTTGACAGCTATGGTTCAGGATTAAAGGCACGGGATCAGATGACGAAATAGGACTGGATAAAGGCACGCTACCTGACGAAGTCGAAATACTGCGCGGTGAGCAGAAACTGGGGACGAAGAAATTTTTGCAGCAGACGCGATGGCAGAAAATTGGACCACCGAGTTCGGGGAAGATAAAATGCGTGCGCAGACCATCGCTCTCTAAATACGCTCCCCGTCTGGCTCAGTCAGCCTCACCCTCTTGAGGAGCTAGCCAAACTCATTATTCAACAAGCCGAGTGTCACGTGATATTTATCATGTGATCATCACTAACGACTCGGATCTACTTGTCTCAATCCTGGCATCCGATGTTATCGAGCTCTCGGTTGATATCCACTGACACATCCCAGTATGTAGCTGCAACTCGATCGGCTGACGTGTCAGACACAGTGTACCGAAACTCAAACCTCGAGAGCCTACGAAGCCACCACTGACGCTACTGATTCAGCCAAAATAGACAGTTGTTCGAGGTTTTTCCTCGAGGCACCAAGCTCTGATCTCCCCCTCAGCCGCCTCTTTCTTTGCTGCGATTGAAAGCGCGAGGGCAGTCGCAACGTCACCTTGTGTGGCGGAATCTATACAGTAAGTACAAGTAACCGATCGGAGCCCTTACAAAGGGTTAATTGAATCGGCGGGGGGTTAGAATTTTGACCGAAAGCAGCGAAACTCCTTCAGGTCAGTTTCTGCTATCTTATCACTCTTATCAACCTTGGTATTACGGCAGTCTGTTCAAGCCAGTAGCAACAGTTTGGAATCCTCAAAGATCTGATAGTGTAACACACGTAACCCACGACGCATTAAACTTTCCGCCGCCGCATCCATAAATGGCAACCTGAATCAAGACATATGTACTTACTGCCCTAATATCGCTCAATCAGTTTTGTGGCGGTATAATTGGTAAGTATATGGGGTCATCCGCTTGGTGACTGTTTGCATCCGCACACACTCACGTCACCTCTGCGATAGGACTGGACCACTTGCAATCCGGTGGCGCACACACTTGTTCTTGGCAGTGGCAAGTTAAATCTGGCGAGTGTTCAATATTCAATAGCCAGAGCGAAAGCCCCTATTTTGCTCAAATACCTGGGTGCCTATCAGCCCATTAATAACGTTGTCAGTTACTAAGCTCGGCGCCAAGGTGACCCCCGAATCTCAGGAGGAAATGGCCGGAAGAGGATAAAGGCCGTTCGAATCGCGGTGACTCGAGGCAACTATGTATATGGTCCGAGAACTCACGAGTCTTGAACGGCGTCCACACCGGATCCGACAACCGTATACATATTGTGAATTTGAGGGGAAGTCGTGGTTGCATTATGCCAATGCATTATTAGGAATCACAACTCACCTTGTCCTCGAGGCGCCCCGTGGCACCGCAAGTTTGAATGAGCTTCCAATATAATGGATCGCCCAAAATTCCCCATCATGGCATTGAATTGTTTCGTTTTGGGCACCGACCTTGATTGCTTACTGCTGGGAACTCAGTGATTGACAAGTCGATAACTTCAAGCCTTGATTGCAGGGTGCACCCTATTTTCCACACGCATTATCCATATGTGTTCGATCGCCAAGTCAGCACCGCTCACCTGAGTGCCAATGTGGAAGGAACAACGCCAAGACACCAGGGTCTAACATTGGAAGTTATATGGAATATGGCTGTGTGTCAAGCATACAAAGGCACCGTACCCATGTGGGTCACGTCTTTACTTGATTGGGCGGTTTTCCGCAAAGTAGTTCTGATGTGAAAGCTGACAGTTTATAATATCCCCATCTGTAGGGCGGGGTACATTGCACTTCCCCGAAGGGCAGTAGCGTGCTGCTTGGATATGGATATGGCCCAGACGGATATCAGCATGCTTGGTTCAGTATTCACGGCTACGAGTGTGCATGCACATGGTGACAGACTGCTCATGAGACACATTTTGTCAGACATCCCAGAATTCAAGTTCAGTTATCAATATACTAGGTCAGCATTCAAACTTGTTTAACGATGGCAGTGCATGTTGACGGCAACTCCCCTGCGACGGTTGCGAACACGTTCGTGGCAAGCCGGTTGGCAAATCCCATTGTATTTTCGTGCGCCCTTCGTAACTCAACCACCATCAAGTTTGTATCACCAATCGATGATATCACCGCGCCATAGGAAAGACCGAGCCGTGCGTAGTGCAGTGCAATAACGCCCTGTATGTATGAGGAAAAAGTGTGGTAGTACGGCGCAGCCCAGTTCCGCGTGGCGCGAAATCTGCCGCGGAATGACGTACAGTCCGAGAGTGAAACGCTACCTGTCTCTAGACTCCCGCTGTCAGTGGAGATGAGTGGCGTCACTGCGGCATCTTCGCTGGTACGCCGCCTCACCGATGGCAACACTTGCGTACATGCTCTTGAAACGAATTTGCAACTTGAATCTGGATCTCTCGTAAGGTGCGGAGAGAGCATTATGATGGAAAGTCATGGAACCTTTGTCCACTTGTTGCCTCTCGTGGCTCGCAGCACCGTTACTGTTGGACTTGTCACTCACTGAACGCTTCTTTGGCGTGGAAGACCGAGCAAGCGTCGCACGTCGCATCAGGACATGGACAGGTCCCGGGGTCTTTGGCGGGCAATGTCACCGAGATAGAGTGCATATATTTGGAACAGTCAGAACGATAGAAATCACCGTAGCAATGATACGAAACTGAAAACGCCGTCGATTCTGACTGACTACGTCGTAAGAAGCCACTTGAGCCAGACGGCGGGGACCGGGAGTAAGGAAGCTGTTCACCATGAGTTATCTTTTCTACCTTTATCTCTTCCGTGACGGGGCCACGTAGGAGGGCCTAGCCATGTTGGATGGTACGGTTGCAAAGCAACACTACGATGGTCGGACTTTTCAGAACGCAGTTCGATCTCGCTACCAGGAATCGGGAATGAACGATCGAAGACTCGGGAAGGCGGACAATGCGTATTAGGGAGCTACGGTCCAACAAGAAGATAGTTCCATAATTGGCAAATGGCTTGGCTTGAGCATGGCGTTACCACGGCGTGATACATTTGTGGAGCAAGCGAAGCCGCCGAGTTCTGTGTGGATTCGGAATGCTGGAAGTTGAGTAGTAGAGGCAAGTAACGCGGGACGTGTTGCTCCGGACGCTTGAAATAGACTTGTTGTGGCACCGGAATCGTCATCATTCTCGTAACGATTTCACGAACGGAAGGCTGATGCGTAAAGTGTTTGTCAGAGATGAACGTTATCTCTGATATCGGTTGTCAGCACATGTTGGGGGTTCCGCGGGCTCTTTCGGCGGGCCAGGAAGGTGTCTCACACATCGAATTCTTAAAACTGGGCTGACCTGGGCGTCCAATCTGTACCATCAATAACTCCTCGGCTGAGATATGTGGGATACATAGAGTGGCTACTGGGTGCATAGTAGAGAGCTGGTATCGGTGATGAGAAGCGGGAGGCGAAGCGATCGTCGTCGTCGTCAGGCTTGTGAGAAGGCAGACGAAGAGATTGGCGACGAAGCTATGCAAGGCACCGGGATGTTCCGCGACGCGTATGCGCGCGTCGCGTCGTGCCGGTCAGCGGAGACACGTCAAGGCGAGCTGCACTCCGAGGCGCACGCACAGCACATTATTTTAGTCACACAGGGGGGTCTTTATCGGGGGTGCGGGGGGGTTGCACGCTAGGCGGATGCGCGATCTTAGATCCGCAGGGAACACAGCCGTGTGGGACCCCGGGGAGCGTTGAGGCTTGGGTGGAGAACGAATAGAAAAGGAAAGGAGGAAACCCGCCTTGCGATTTCTTCAACCTTGCGTTTTCTCCATCCTTTGCCTTGATGGCGCTTGTCCTTCTCCCTCCTCCACCAGCTCACCCAATGACGACGTCCATCCTCCTCCGCCCCCCCCCCCCCCCCTCCCCTCCCCCCTCCCCCCCCCCCTCCCCCCCCCCCCCCCCTCCCCCCCCCCCCCCCCCCCCCCCCCCCCCCCCCCCT
>JBBPML010000414.1:0-21498 GCA_038090275.1 Austroboletus novae-zelandiae | reverse complement strand
CAAAGCTGGGGAGCAGCTTTGAGACTTGAGGGTTTATATAGCATGTACAACATATGTACATGTTTGTGTAAATACCCTAAATAGTCTAGTCTGTAGAGATAAGAGAGACATATGCCATAGGTTGATACATGAGCATAATGTGCCATTGGCGGGCTGGAGTCTAGGCATGGGGTATGAGGCGTGATATCATAGATAAAGAGATAAGGGTCTAGCCCTTAGTGTCATAAGGTGCGGCTTCTAGCCAGTATCTAGATTGTGGACATAAGCAGTCATGTGATAAGTTAGAGATGTGTTGAGGACAAGTCTTGTCCACCTTGGTGTGGGAATAAAATACCATAGGCATTGGGTTGGGAGTTCGAACCAGCGCAAGGGAGAATAAGAAAAAGGGAAATAAGTGATTGTAACACCACCCTCCTTCTATGGGTTGAATATCTGAGCAACTGGGATGGCGATGCTGTTATCATTGGCATAGGGGTTAAATAGATCAAATCGGGCGAAGACCCCTCATGCTAGGGTGTGTGGATTTAGTTCATGGAAGTGGGTGATAGCCTGCGTCACATTTTTAAGGTTAGATTCTGGTTCCCATGTGCACTCCTCTTCGGAGTACTTGGTCCAGTAAATAAGATATTCTTTCTTTTTGCCCTTCCAGCGAGTGTCTACAACATGATTCACCTCATATTCAGCCAGTTAGATAGGGTTTTACCTGTGAGATGTTAATCACCAGGTGTATATGCATAGTGTGGAGTAACTTCAGTTCTACTGCATTCTTTCCCATGCATCATGTGATGGAGTAGGGTCCTACCCATTTCTCCGTTAATTTATGTGATTCACATGTCAAGCGTAAGTTGTCTGTTGCCAAGAGTACTTTGTCTCCGACATTGTACTTCAGGGTTTCCGAGCAGTGTTTGTCCACTTGGATCTTCATGTGATCTCAAGACTTCTCAAGTTGTGTCCATGTGGACTCTAGGATTTTTGATATGTTAAGGGCCATGGTGTTGGCAGCTGGTGCCTTAGATGAACCCAGTTCTATTCCCATTCATGGTATATAGGTCTGTGTAACCTCGAAGGGAGCTTTTTGTGTTGAAGCCTGCTTCTTAGAATTATAGCTGAATTGAGTGATGGCGAGCCAGTCAGCCCATTCTGTTTGCTTCTCATGACAGAATGTCCATAGATATTGTTGAAGATCCCAGATCATGTGTTCTGTCCACCTGTCCATTTGTGGGTAAGAGGCTGTGGATAATTTAGGTTGGATTCTGAGCCGCTTGCAGAGTTTGGTTATCACGTTTGATGCGAACTGCGGACCGTGATCGGATACAATGGAGCATGGAATCCCGTGATTGATCCACACACAGTTTAGATATAGTCGGGCGGTGTCTAGCACCATTACCGACTTTGTGCAGGGAATGAATTCAACTTCTTTGCTAAATCGGTCTATGACCATGAGAATTGAATCAGAGCCGTTAGATAGGGGGAGATCTGTGAGGAAGTCCACAGAGACATCTACCCAAGGGGCTGTGGATAGCTCCAGGGGCTCGAGTTTGCTGGCTGGTGGCTTATTGCCCATCTTAATGCATTGGCATACATCGCACTGGGTGATGTATTCTTTTACATAGGTGACCATTCCGGGCCACGCATAGTGCCTTTGCACAAGTTCTATTGTTTTCTCCTGACCAGGGTGTCCGGCAGAAGATGTGTCATGGCAGTTTGTTACCACATTGCATCTGAGATCTTCATCGGGTGGGACAAAGATCTTTTCTTCAAGGAGCAGGACTGGGTCCCGCACATGTTCAGTGTAGCCCTGTTCATAGAGCTTCTGTATCTCAGCCTCTTGGAGAAGGAGAGTCTTGGCTTTGATGCAAGAATATAACTTATTGCCTTCATCTTGGACCAGGACCGTAGATCTGATCCACTCTGGCGGAATGACAAGTACCTGCTTGTTATCATCTTCAACTCCTTCTGTGTGGTCTTCCCTGTGAGAGAGGGCATCGGCTTTTCCCATAGTGGCACCGGCCTTATGGCACTATACTGAATTAAATCAGGATAGGTATTGCACCCAGCACGCTTGTCGTCAGTTAAGATCCTGTCTAACCATAAACCATTGGAGATTTTGGTGATCGTTCCAGATCTCAAACTGGTATCTTGCTCCTTCCAGATAGTGCCTCCACATTTCCAACATGCACATGATGGACAGGAGTTCTTTGTCAGTGACCGGGTAGTTGCATTCCATGTCAGACATAGAGTGCGAGTAGAAGGCCACAGGGTGCCACTTCTTGCCTTCTTGAAGTATAGATAAAATGCTGCCAGTGGCATAGTCCAAAGCGTCGCATTCCAATTGGAACTGACAATCAATGTTGGGGAAAGCAAGTACCAGGGCAGTGGTGAACTTGGTTTTGAGTGTGTCAAACACTCCTTGGCATTTCTCACTCCACACAAAGGGAGTGTCTTTCTTAGTTAGGTTGTTCAATGGCCTTGAAATGGCACTGTAGTCAGAGATGAATCGCTGATAGAAGTTGGCTAGCCCCAAGAAGCTTCTGACTTCTTGGAGGTTCTTCAGCGCAGGCCATTCCAACACTGCTTCTACTTGGAATTGTCCATGCATATTCCATCTTTTCCCATGATCATGGCCAGGAACTCGACCTCTGTGGCATGAAATGTGCACTTCTCAGGTTTTACAAATAGGTCATTCTCCTTGAGGCGAGCTAGCACCCTTTGAATGATAGCTTCATGCTCCTCCAGGGAGTTCATTTTGGTGAATATCATAAGGTCATCTATATAGACCACAATAATGTCTTCCATATCTGCGAAGAGTTTGTTCATCATGGCTTGGAACATGGCTGGGGAGTTGCATAGCCTGAAGTACATGACCAAGGGTTCAAAAGCTCCATGGAAGCAGACGAAGGCCACTTTCCATTCCGTCACCTTCTTTGATGCGGATGTTGTTGTATCCCCAACATAAGTCCATCTTTGTGAATAACTTAGCTTGACAAGCTGACCAATCAATGGTAGCGGATAGTTGTTTTTCACCATATGTTTGTTAAGGTAGTGGTAGTCTTGGACCATATGCTTCCTTCCATCCTTCTTTGGGACAAAGAATACTGGCAACATTTGGTGTGATTTACAGTGACTCCATAAACCCTTGCAATAACTAACCCTAACACAGTGCGTGAAGCGCACTGCAAGCACATGTGGGAATTTCGCTTAGCTTTAGTGTAGGAAAATGTAGTACTAACCCTCGGCTACAATATTGGTCCCTGAATCATGTGACCACGACAAACTGGTGCAAAGATACACCACTTTTAAAACAGCTATGTCATTGCAAGAGTTTATGAACTTTTGAAAATGAGATGGATATTGAGCAATATCAGTACTTGGTATAGCCTCCCTTTGCTTTAAGCACTGTCTCAACCCTTCTAGGCATGCTTTCAATCAACTTCTGACACTCTGCAGCTGGTATCTCATTCCACTTCACCTTAACTCTTTCCCACAACTCCAGAATACCATTAGGGGGATGTTCATACCCTGCAAGCCTCCTTTTGATGAAGCCCCATAGATGTTCTATGGGATTAAGATCAGGAGACTGTTCTGGCCATACCATTGTCTCAAAATCTTGTTGATTTAGCCAGTTCTTGACCTTCTTGCAGATATGCTTGGGGTCATTGTCTTGCTGAAAGATGACTTCAGATGGATTGAGATCATAATGTTGAAGGGAATTTTGAAGTTCATCCTTCAAAATTTGAAGGTATAGGTCCCCATCCATCCTCCCATCAATCTTGACAGCATATCCAGTGCCCTCCCAAGCCATACACCCCCACATCATCAAAGATTTACCCCCAAACTTGAGTATTCTCTCTACCAGCCTATCACCAAGTGCCTCTCCTGGCTTTTTCCACACCCATTTGCACCCATCTGACCTTAGGCAATTGATTTTAGTTTCATCAGACCATACTACCTTCTTCCAATCCTCTAAAGTCCAATTCTTGTGAGCATAGGCAAAGT
Organism: Austroboletus novae-zelandiae; assembly: GCA_038090275.1. NCBI lineage: Eukaryota > Fungi > Basidiomycota > Agaricomycetes > Boletales > Boletaceae > Austroboletus > Austroboletus novae-zelandiae. The sequence continues at coordinate 17,502 of JBBPML010000414.1, read as the reverse complement.
CCAGCCTTGCCTTGCGATGCTTGACAAAGAGTATAGGGCATTTCTTTTTGACCACAGCTTTCATACCAGTCTTGTGCAAGTGCTGGTGCACTGTATTTGAATGAAGAGGTTGATTGATGATATTGGATAGGGTTTTGGTCACTTGGACAGCATTTTCTGCCTTACACAATGAGATAAAATGAATGGCATGGCAAAAATTAGCAGGGGAAAGCTTTGATGGACAACCTCCAGTGGACTTTGACAGGTGGGAATACTCCTTAGAATGAAGCCTAGAGATGGTAGAGAGGTGGACACCAGTGGTAGAGGCAATAGAGGAAGCAGAACAGCCAGAATCAAGCATTGTCAAAATGTCTTGCTTCTGAATAGCAGAGAGAGATCTCATGGTAATAGCATTTGGAAATTAAGAGGTGTGTGACCTTTTTAACACTCAGATATGATGTTTACATGTGTATCTTTATTTGTAGCATTGAACAGAGCCAGCTATCCCTTTGTTTCATTGAGATCTTATATTTCTGAATAAAAGTCTGTAAACTCTTTCAATGACATAGCTGTTTTAAGAGTGGTGTATCTTTGCACCAGTTTGTCGTGGTCACATGATTCAGGGACCAATATTGTAGCCGAGGGTTAGTACTACATTTTCCTACACTAAAGCTAAGCGAAATTCCCACATGTGCTTGCAGTGCACTTCACACACTGTGTTAGGGTTAGTTATTGCAAGGGTTATGGAGTCACTGTAGAGGGGTGAATGTATCCTTTTCGGAGTTGATCATCAATAAAGGCCGACACCTCTTCTTGTTCTGTCATGGACAGGGGTATAATCCTTCCCTTTTGGGGTTGGAAATCGTCTTTGAGATCTATAGCATGATCCTAGGTTTTCTAATTGGCATATGCTCCAATTCTTCCTTTGAGAACACTTTTAGTCATGTGTGATAATTTTGAGGCACAAGTTCTTTGAGGGTCTTCTCAGTGGGGATGGGAGGCATCTCTAGTGTGGCTCGCGCATAGTAGCCCTCCCATGCTTCTTCTTGTTCATTGGGTTCCTCCATGGAATTGCAGATCCGGGCAGCCTGATCCTGGAGTAAATAACATGATCAAGGGCAGTGGGTCATCTTGACTGTGCCTTTGGTCCAATCAATTTCTGGATTATGACAGCGAAGCCATGTAAAACTGATAACCAGTGGGCATCTGCCCAGGTTCAATACTTCAGCTGTCATCTTTTCTCGGTGGCTGTCTAGGTCTATAATTAACTTGGCAGAATGCGTGATGTTTCCCATGGAGTTCTTGGTTCCATCAATGTTGAAGATAAGTATAGGGCATGAGAGCGGTTTCAGGGAAATTTGGTGCTTCTCAGCCCATGCTTTATTTAGGAATAAACATGTGGCGCTGCTGTCAAGCAGGGTGTTGACTTGGAAGAGGAAGTTTGGTATTGAGCCAATCTGAACATTAAGTTTAATATCCTTTGCCATGCACATCATGCATAGATGGATCTCCTCTGGGAAGTCATCCATGGTTTTGGATTCTTTGGTTCATTTTGTGGCAAGAGCTTTCATATCAAGTCCACAAGGCATGCTTGACCCTCCTTCTAGGATAAGGGTGGGGTCACTTTGGATAAGATTATCATACCGGCTTTTGGCTAGCTGGTTTCCTTTACCATTGTCTTCTGTGAAATGCTCAGGATCCTCAGGTGTAAATAGTTTTAAACATAAAAACTCATTTATCTCCTAAAGTGGGGCCCTTCAGGGCAGCCCTTCCTGTGAGCTCCCTGCCAGCCACAAATGGGGCACTTGGGTGCTGGCTTCTTGCAGTCCTTGGCCAGATAGCCAGGCTTTCCACATGCATAGCAAGTGCTGACTACTTTACCAATGTTTGAGATACTAGGCCTCCTTTGAAGTGGCTTTGGGCCACTGATATTTAGTCTGGAGGGTCCAGCCTCTGCTCCTGAGTTGGGGGTACTAGCCTCCCTTGCCATCTGCATCACAGAGGCCTCCACCTTCTGTGAGTGTGCTTTATATAAAGCCTCCTTCCTGAGTGGCAAGCTTCTTTGAGGGACCACCTGCTGAGATTGTCCCATGCCAAGCCTTCTATTGACAAATGAGGGGGTGGCCTTCCTTTCTTCTTGGGGGGTGATTAGCTTAACCACTTCTTGTCCAGGGACTTCTTCATCCCACTGAACCTTCTTGGGTGCCTCTTTTTTTGAGGGTTTTGGAGCATCTGCTGCTCCTTCTGTTTGAGACCCATCCTCTCTGACTTCTGCCTTTCTTTCCTTCATGACCCTGTCATGTACTTTGGCAATGTTCTTGACTGCATTGCACAGGAGTTCAGAATTAGAGGCCTGCTCTTCCCTAAGTTGATCAATGAGGTGGCTCTGTGCCTCAATGGTGTTCTGTAGTTCAGCCACCAGCCTTGTCATGGTGCTGAGCTCTTGAACCAAGTGAACCAGTTCATCATGAACTAGTGCCAATCTGTTGGCATGTAGATCTCCCTGAGATCTGGGTTCTTTGACTGAATAGGGGTCTTCTTCTGTCTCATGGTGAGTCCCCTCTTGTTGGGCTTCCAGAACCCTTTCTATCACAGTTCCCTGAAAGAAGGATCTCAGATCCCTCTGGCCTATGCTTCTTTTCAGGGTTTTGGATTCCAGAATGGTGATGATTTCTATTGATCCTATCTGGATGTCTTTCTTCATTACCTGTGATGCTTGGTCTGCCCCTTCTGAGTCTTCTGATATAGACTGTAGGGTGGGCATGTTGTCAAATGTAATAAGGTCTTCAGGACCTTGTGATAGGTGGGTGGTCACAGACACCCCTGGTAGTAGGTCATCATTGACCTCTTCATAGTACTTGGCAGTATCTTCCCTGTTAAAGGTTCCGATCATCTGCTGGTTCTTTTTTGAGTTTAGAGTCCCACACTCAGGGCACTCTCTTGACTTTCCTTTCTGGTACTGCCAGATTGTCCCACAGTCAGGGCACTGCTCCTGCTGGGTCTTCTTGGTACCCTTAGATGTAGCACTTCTAGGGTTCATGTTTGCCTGCTAGCATAGTGCTTCTTTCTGTAAATGAAAACTCTTCCCATGCTACCAGGATCTGTCTATCTCCTAATCAAGATCGTCCTGATGTTGCCAAGCTTGCACAGCAGATGTGCACAGTGGCCAACTGACTTTCCCTGGGTCACTCCCAAAGGAATAGAAACATGTCCTGCTCCTATAGATTTGCTCAAGGACGCAGCTCACACTCATCTCCTCCAACTGATTAGGCAACAGGAGCCTAAGATGCTCTCTGTTAGATAGGGGACAAGTGTCCACTGAAGGGATGGGGAGTCTCCTTTCTTTTCCTGTCTCTAGGTCCCAATATCCTAGAGGCTTTTCTTTGTCATAAGGCCTTCCACTAGGGATAACCTGAAAGGAGAATAAAGAATGTCTGAAGACTCCTCTACTTGAGGTCTGATACTTGTCTAGAGTTCTGCAGCAGCTGAGGCATGTTGCCAAAGCTGAGGTAGCTTTGAAGAAGTGAAGCGACTCTTCTATGCCATATAGTTGGGAGACCACCAGTAGGTGCAGTCTAGCCAATCAAAGGGGAGAAGGAGTGTAACCAGGGTTCTGGTGAACCACACCACAACCTCAACAAATAGTAGGCCACAGGCCTATCAAGAGAGATGACAAATAGTAGGGCTGGTCCCTATCAAGATAAGCTGAGGGGATACTTTATCTTAGAGTACAAGAGAAGGAAGTTCTCAAGTCTTCAAAGCTGGGGAGCAGCTTTGAGACTTGAGGGTTTATATAGCATGTACAACATATGTACATGTTTGTGTAAATACCCTAAATAGTCTAGTCTGTAGAGATAAGAGAGACATATGCCATAGGTTGATATATGAGCATAATGTGCCATTGGCGGGCTGGAGTCTAGGCATGGGGTATGAGGCATGACATCATAGATAAAGAGATAAGGGTCTAGCCCTTAGTGTCATAAGGTGCAGCTTCTAGCTGGTGTCTAAACTGCGGACATAAGTAGTCACATGATAAGTTAGAGACATGTCAAGGACAAGTCTTGTCCACCTTGGTGTGGGAATAAAATACCATAGGCATCAGGTCGGGAGTTTGAACCAGCACAAGGGAGAATAAGAAAAAGGAAAATAAGCGATCATAACAGAGGATGGGATTTAAGCTGATGGTTGAGATTTAGATTTGGAGCATTCAGGTCTTCGGTGGGCTCCTCTGCAACCCCAGCGATCACAGACATGGTTGTATGAGCAGTCTGACAGGGCTTTGTGACATGTTCCTCTGTTCCAATTGTGGCAGGGATCATGGCGGACTGATTCAGATGTCCACTGATCAGTTCAGCCAAATCTGAATCCACTTGAGGACTCACTGGTTGAACCTATACCAAATGGGGAGAGATGGAGAGTCCGAAGGCTGTCAAACTGGGCAAAATCATTGAGACACAAATGTTTTTGATTGGCAGCCTTGAGTTGGATGGCTCTGTTGAGTTGGATGATTCAACAATGTTGGGATGGATGAACTGCAGTGAACAAGGTAGAGATGTGTGCCTGATAGTCGAGATATTCAGAGGCACATTGAGGCAAGACAAAGAAGATGGCTTTGATGGTTTTCCCAAAGGCAATGACCCATTCACCACGGGTTTGGATCTCCCTTGAGCATTTAGACATTCGGACTGAGAGCTGGAAAAGATCCCCAACATTGTGTGATTGCTTTGGTTTGACATCAGTGGAGTAGTGAGCTCCGAGGACTTTAGTGAGATCAACAGCATGCCCTTTGACAAGATTAGCCCATTGATCGGAAGGGAAGTCTGAACATCTGGGGACAAGCTGAATTTTTCGAACAACGAGGTTGGGGTCATTTGACCAGTTTTCAAGTAGGTCAAGGGTTTCCTTGGATTTGGCAGACAGCAAGGCTCATTGAGCAATGGTGTTTGCATTCCAGGGAAACTTGGATTCATCAATGGGCTTTTGGCCCCCTTTTGTGACTTGCTCCTCCACCTCATCTTCTGACAAATCTGAGGAGATGACATGGATAGACTGCTTAACTCCTGCTGAGGCATTTTTTTCCTGCAAGAGAGGGGGCAGATTGGTGATCCAATTCCTCAGGCTCATTACATCATGCTCAGGGTCATTTTCACTTCAAAGTCTTTGAGCATCAATTTCATCAAGGAGGGTGACATAAATAGGGAAAGCTTTTCGGACATCATCGGCTAAGGCCCCAGTCTCTGGAGCAGAGAGAGCTCCTTGAATTCCATATAAGGCATCTGTCTTGGAGACAGAGGAGCATTGATATTGCTCAACAATGCCCAATGCTTCGCTAATGATGGACCCATTAGAGGGTCGGTGAGCCTCTCCAGAAGAGATCATTTGTGATGATCCAGAGGCATTGTCAGACATGAGATATGCGATGGGAGTTGAATGACTTGAGTTGACACAAATAACAACCCACTGTGGAGACAACAAGAAACTGGTCTCAAATTGCAGGAATACGGAAGAGAATGGATGATGTACCTGGCAAGACAACAGGAACCAGTCTAAAGAAGGAAACTGGGCACCTCTGTGACTGATATCCTGCCAGGGATATGACGCCATACAAAATAGGAGATGACGACATCAGTGGTCCTTCCTGACATGCATGATTAGTTTAGGTCAATTAGATTTGTGTAAATAAATTTAAACTCAAGAAATTTAAAGAATAAGTAAAATGAGCATTTAAGCATATATGGTCTTATCACACTTCTCATTTCTGGTGATAAGTATTTGCACAATGAAAATGTGCAATATGTATAGTGCTTGAGAAGTTCTGCAATAAGTATTATGCTTTGATTTATTGGCTGCATTCATATTTCTTACATCTATTGCATAGCTATAAGGGTCGGATTGCACTAATATCCTGAGTGCTCCATTTTATATGAGTGCACCACTTTTTTTTGAGAGTGCACCACTATTCATTGGTATGGCAGTTGGATTGCACTTTTAATCACGCACTTTTTTTTCTGGGATCTCGCATCTTTTTTGAAATCTCGCATTTTTTTTTGAGTTGATTGCACACTTTTTTTGGGGAATCTCGCATTTTTTGAGGGGTTGATTGCACACATTTTTTTTTGTGAATCTCACATTTTTTGAAGGGTTGATTGCACATATTTTTTTTTGTGAATCTCACATTTTTTGAAGGGTTGATTGCACATATTTTTTTTTGTGAATCTCACATTTTTTGAGGGGTTGATTGCACACATTTTTTTTTGTGAATCTCGCATTTTTTGAGGGGTTGATTGCACACATTTTTTTTTGTGAATCTCACATTTTTTGAGGGGTTGATTGCACACATTTTTTTTTGGATGATTGCACACTTTTTCTTTTGGTCATGCACTTTTTTGATCATGTGTGCCACATGTCGATTTTTTTAACAAGTTCATTTCACCCCTGGCATTAATTTAAGGACATCTAAGCAGAATTCTACAACGAAGGAATGCTGTTTGGACTGAAAATAGTCTGAAATCATCTGGTTTGAGATCAGAAACAGCTTTTGTGTCAGATGGAAGAAACAGTAGCATATTACCTATGGCTACTTATGTATATGCCAAAATGCGGCCAAATAAGTAATTTCATGCATAAGTAAATCACTACTTGCCCCAGTAGGTCCCATTACTTGCTCGCTAACTATTTACTTGCCACTTACTTGCAAAAGTGAGATCATAAGTAATTGAGATTAATATAGGTAGCCTGAACATGCTGGTGGCCATACAGTAAATAATATAGGTTCAAAAAAGCAGTCAGCAAGTGAACAGAATGAACTGGCAATGATACCAAAGGGGGGTATCCAGAATTGAAGGTGTTGAAGAGTGGGAGCCTAAATAGAAGGAGAGTGTGAAGTCATAGTGATTGTGGCCAGTGTCACTCTGATTGTGATGTCGATAGCAGTAACAATAAAAAGTAGCAATGAAATGAATGTACCATCAGAGTGCTATTGTCATCATTGCCACTCTGATATTGCTGTTGTTGGTGGGGAGTCAGCATTGTCATCACCATTCTACCATCCCTAGAGTTGATGGGGCACTGGCTTCACTGCCATGGCACCTTCATCATTCTGCTGTTGCTGATGTTGATGACATGACTGCAGCTTTGTCATTATTGTCATGTCTGGCATTACCATGGCTGCAATGACGATGGCAATAGTAATTGTTATGAATGGTCTCTGTGAGACTACCACATGCCCCTTGCGGGCTTATCTTATACATCCTCAATGGAACAATGAATGTGACCCTTTACAGGCATATAATATTTCATTTCTCTTTATTCCTTCTCTTTTATCTTATTGGAATAATGTATTCCTACAACATACCCAAAGACATCCAGGTTTTCAACATCTTATCTTATCAAGGGATACAAGATCCCTTCTCTATCTTATCAGATCATCTGGTTATGATCTACAACTATGACACGATCTAGCATCATGCTATCTTATTGGCTATAGACTAGAAGCTGTTATCTTATTCAGGTCACATGTTGATCATGTGACAACACACTAGATGATCAGGAGCTAGACTTCTAATCCTTATCTCATCAGGCAAAACCTGCTATATATAGAGAAGCTCTTCCACAGTCAAGGTGGCAAGACTTCTACTCTCATAGATGCCAAGGGCTAGACCCTTGACCCCTATCTATCATGTGACTGCTTAGACAGCAGTCTAGATCAAAACAGTGCTTGCACTGCTATCTATGATGTCATGCCTCATGTACAGGCCTGGACTGTGACATCACAACCCTAGACAACATGTCTAGTGCATGTTTCCTTATCTATCAGCATGCTTGCAGCATGTTGCTCATATATCTTATTGCCAAGCCAGCATGAGGCTTGCATCTATCCTTATCAGGGAAGACCCTGTACCCTTATCTATAACCCTTGATGAGTTTACACCCTAGACCTCAAGAATATGCCTCAAGGATAACTATCTATGATGTCATGGGCTAGACCCCTGCCATCTATTCCTTATATATCAAGACATGCATCAGACATGCATTCCAAGGAAGTATAAGGTCAATAGCATATTGGTCTCTTATCTTATTTCACATGGACTCTTATTTAACCAATGGGAGATGTTCCCATTATAGTAATGTATTATAACATGTACAAACAGTAGAATAGTATATAAAAAACTGGGTCCTCAGAGCTGCACTGTTAAAACCATGGACAAGAGGTCTAGAACAGCTCCAGTAACTCTGGAGTTGTTGGTCGTAATGGAACTTCGGCTTCAGCAACTCAGAGCAGAGTGCTGTGCCCTTGTCGAAACTTCCTAAGTGTCCCAGATTTCGGAGGAGCAGAGATCAAGGAGATCAAGATGAAGAATAGGAGGAAGACAGAGAGTGTCTAATTTGATAACTAGCTGAGGTACAAAGGTACAGATGACAGGAGTTTATATATGGAGTATAGGGCTATGTACAGGAGGACAGAAAACTGAGGGCCAGAGTATGAAGGCTATGTAGGTACAGAGCAAGACTAAGACATAAGGAGAACAAGGACATAACATAAATAGGTAGAGTACAAATCAGAGAAGGAGGAAATAGGACCAGAGGGAGCAGGGGGTGAGATGCATGAGAATGTGCTGGAGTTCGTGAAGGGAGTTCCAGAGGAGAGACTGGAGGGTTGGAGGTGAGGGTTAGGGTCAGGATATGACATGCACCCCAGCTTTGAAGACTTGGAGATTACCTCAGAAAGTCTCTGGTTCCCTCTCCTCAGCTCATCTGGCTACCAAGTGCCAGCAAGTCTACAAAACTAGCAGATCTGGACATCAAGGCTATGTATTGGCCAAGGACATCATCATCTTGTGATCTGACCAGATTGGCAATCCAAGTTGTTCCCACTGCTTCTTTGGCATGGCAATAACTTCGGATCCAGAATTCAGAATACATGTCAATGCCCAATCAGTTCTGGTAATCTTAGCTTCGAGAGCCCAAAGTGGAAGATGGTGATGCACTACGACTAGACTATTCTCACTGTGAAGTACTTTGTCTTGGTACTCATTGTTGATAGACTCAGGATCACAATCTGACAACTTGTTTACCTGCACAGTGTTTGCTGAAGTGACCCATGTCATGGTAGTCAGCTTGCAGAATTGCTTCTGGAACTTGGGTGCAACTGCAAAAAGATCCTTCATAGATACCAGAACACTAGATTCAAGGATCTGTTCCAGAACTCTCTTAGGCATGGCTTCATCTTCGAGCAGAAAGAAATATCAGTATTGTCTGGTCACAAGTATGAATGGAACACCAGAAGTTGGTTTCGATGGGGTGGAATTCGAGAGTACTCAAAACTAAATAAAAGAGTCCATGGCAAAAGGAAAAGACCACCAAGTACAGTCTGGAGTGTGGGAAACCCAACCAGTCAAACCTGGAGTGTGAGAAGGTGAGTCTGGAGCCTCAGAAAGTATGCCAGAGTACAGGAAGTAGTTCAGAGCACAGGAAACCGATCTGGAGTATTGATAATGATGTCAGAACTCACAGGGAAGTCCACTGGGCTATGAATATATGTCTGAAATGGCCTAAAAGACCTGGATGTGAACCTAGAGCTAGGCAGAGCTCTACACTGACTTGATAACCAGCACTGGAGTGACCATCACTGGTGCTGGTGTCTGGTAAACCCGGGACAGGTTCAGGCCAACAACTGGGTAGGCAGACCGGAACACAGATCTGGTTAACAAGAACTTTGTGGCTTCAATGACATCTGCAATTGGATATGGGTCGTTGGGATGATGATTCAGCCTGATGATGGAAAGCTGATGCTGAATTTGATCCTCTAGCTCCTGTGAAAACCCATTAAGAAACCATGCATCCCTTTCTGCTTCAGATATCTTCTGTGTAGTCGCAAGCAGAGCAGCAACCTTGGTAAACTTATGCCTATACTCTCCCAACTCTTCCTAACTGTGCATCATCTTTGAGCAATAGTCCTGAATCAGATATTGAAGATCTGCTCGGCAATACTGATCGTCACCTTTATATCCCAGATACAATTCTTTTACTGCTACCACAAATTGATCCCAATTGGCCAGGAGCACAGAAGTCTGTGTCAAAGTCTCTCATACTTTAGCTTTTTCCAGATCAGTGTACTGGATGGCAGCTCTGATTTTCTGCACATCAGATAAGGTATTGGCAGTTTCAAGCAAGTCAATGTCTTTCAGGAATCAGAGGAGTTGTGCCACAATCTTCCCATCAAACTTCAGGGCATTCTGGATACCCCAGATCAGCATCAGCTGAGGATTTGCCATATAAGGAGGTCTTGGGGGAACAACAGGAGAAGTCAGGGTAACAGATTCAGGTGATGATTCAGGAGGCGAAGTGGTTACCAGTTATGTGGGCTCAAACAGAAAAGACAAGGGACAAAGAAGGAAAACAAGGACTTACTGGCAAGCTAAGAACATAGAATATAGATTCCCAGACCCTGATGAATACTTTTCCAACTCAGATGGACTTCAGATGAACTCAGATGGACTCAGATGGTGTTGTGGAACCTTAGCACACATAAGAGTAGTTCAATGATGATGTGAAGGAATAGGTAGGCCCAGTGGAAACTGATCTGCAAGACTAGGGAGCATAAGTGCTCTATACTGCATTGGATGGAAAGGAGTAAAATGAGTCACTGTAAATGGATTTGTAGTCCTCAGAGAATAGAATCCTGAGGCATTGTTCCGGTAGGCCACTGCAGCAAGCATTCATTAGAATACTTGTAACATTACCTATGTTTCTAGAATGAAGTTCCTCTTCATCATACAAATTCCCATTTGTAGAGTCTCCATCATTTTATATGACATTGTTATCATTGTTCTTGTCAGAGTGGTAACTGTCAGTGGATAAGTGGCCTGGGTCCCTGCAGGAGGAACATCTGTTTCCAGGACAATCTCTTTGAATATGACCTGGGGCAAAGTTGGAGCAGAAAGGACACCTATAAGCAGGGTAGTTAGGTTGGAGGTGGGTCTGTGCTCCACATTCGTAACATGCCAGTCTGGAGTTGCATTTTGGATGGAGATGGGGAGACAAGGGGGTCTTGGGTGGGGAGATCAGAACTGGCCTTTGTGATCTCAAAGAGGAAGGGGAGTTGAGTTGGAAGATAACTTGTCATGTCTTCTTTGCCTTTTTGTGAAGAGGATGGGGAGACTGGAAAGGAATGCTTTCATCATGTTCCAGGATACCTTGGAGATTCTCCTTTCTGATAGTTTGGGATATGGCAGTGATGGCCATGTCCTCTGTGACCTGTAAGACTTCCCTTCTGACTCTCTGTTCTACCATGGCAATTCCCCCAAGGATAGATCCATTGGTTCTGACAAGAGGGGGATTGCAGACCGTCCTGGTCCCACCAAGCTACTCAATAAGAGGTCCATTGCTGGGGAAACCAGAGAATTCATCAAAGATGGTGGTGTGATAATATTCATTGGCCTGGGAGGCAGTGAGGGACAAAAGGACAGGGCAGAGGTAGGGGGCAAGCAAGGGGCAAGGGAAGGTGTTGATAATCCTGAGGATCCCCACATCATAGAAAAGTTGAAGGGCCTGGGCCCTGGATTCCATGAGGGCATGTTCAATAGCATAGTTGAAGGATTCAGAGGGGGGGATGTTCTATTTCTTTCACAGTTAAGTCTGACTGCGATGGAAGTGTGGTGAAATAACCCCAGGATGGATCAGAGGATGGGTGCTTCATCATACAGGGGGTGGGACATGAGGAAGTGAAATAGTTTTGGGCATTTCAGGATGGCCACAAGAAGGGTGTTACACTGGGGAATGAGGAGACAGTGGAGTCGGATAGCTAGTAATTCAGGGACAAAGTGCCCACTGTTGAGGGGGAGTTCGGGCAAGGGGAGTATCTTAGATACTTCATGGTAGGAGTTGAGGAAGTATTCAGAAGTCTGGGTGGATGGGGATATCTTGGTGGTTTCAAAGGTTTCTGGATTGTTTATAAGTCTCGAGAAGTTCCAAGGCATTGCACAAGTTAGTCTCTTTCTCCCAGGTGTCATTGCCTGATCCATACCCTTTCCATCTGATCCAGAACTGTTTTTGACCAGTCTGTTTTCTATGGGCAATGATCTTATCAATTTCCCACTTCTCTTCCCCCCCACAAGTTCCAAGGGTGGTTTGATGAAGTTGGAACCATGTTCCCATGTCTCAGAGTAGGGAAAGAGTAGTCCAGCATGGAATACATTGTGGATCTTCCAGGTGGGGGGTAGGTGAAGTTGGTAAGAGATGGGAGAGAGAACTTTCTCAATCTCAAATGGTTCTTCTCTCTTGGGGGCGAGTTTCCAGGTGGGGTATGAGGTTTTCAGGTTGGTTGCTTTGAGCCATACCTTGTCCCCAACCTTCCAAGGTGAGAATTGAAGCAACTCTTCTAGCCATAGGGTTGAAAGACCACCAGTAGGTGTAGTCTAGCCAATCAAAGGGGAGAAGTGTAACCAGGGTTCCAATGAACCAATCAGCAACCTCAACAAATAGTAGGATCTAAAGGCCTATCAAGATGAGCTGAGAGGACACTTTGTCCAAAGTACAAGGAGAGGGAATTTCCAAGTTTTTAAAGCTGGGGTGTAGCTCTGAGACTTGGGGGTTTATATAGTCATGTACAACATATATACATGTTTGGTAAATACCCTAAATAGTATGGTCCATAGAGATAGGAGGGACATACGCCATAGGTTGATATGTGAGCATAATGCGCCATTGGCTGGTGAGAGTCTAGACATGAGGCATGAGGCATGGCATCATAGAGGGGATAGATAAGGGTCTAGCCCTTAGTAGCATGTGGTATGGCAATGGCCATCATCTAGACTGCAGACATAAGCAGTCACATAATAAGTTAGAAACAAGTCAAGAACAAGTCTCATCCACCTTGGTGTGGAAATAAAATATCATAAGTGTCTGATTGAGGGTTCGAACCAGTGTGAGGAAAAGAAAAAGATAAATGGAAATGAATGATCATAACAAGAATAATGATTTCTTCTATCTTTCCATAAACATTCTGCTCTGATCGTGAGCTGCTAATGCTTTCTTCCAGATATCTTCTAATCAGGTAAGTCTATTTTCCAGATCTGGGACAAAAGTCTTTCTGATTGGTGGGTAGGCCTGGGGTTGGTATTCTGAGATTAGCTCAAATGGAGATTTCTGGGTAACCAAGTAAACTGTGGAGTTATGATGAAATTCAGCTAAAGGGAGAGGGGAAAACCATTAATTCAGTGATTTGTCACAGAAGATCCAAAGATAGGTCTCTAATTCTTGATTAAGTTATTCTGTCTCACCATTAGTCTGCGGATGATAGGCCAATAATAGGGCAATGTCATATTGTAGAAGGCAGGCAAGTTCTCTAGCAAAGACCAAGGCAAATTGAGGGCCTCTGTCTGATATGACCCTGTCATATAAGTCAAATCATTTGAAGACATGGTTGAAAAAGAGTTAAGCAATTCCTTGTGCATCAATGGATTTAGAGCAAGGACAGAAAATTACCCCCTTTGAAAGACTGTGATCAACCATGACCATAACATAATCAAAACTGTTGATTGATGGTAGACCCAAGATAAGATCAACAGAGACCTGTTGAAATGGGCAAGTTGCTGTGGGCAGCAGTGGAGAGAGTGGGGGGTTGGTGAGGTGGGTGTTAACCTTATTTGCCTGACAGGTTGCACACCCAGCAATGAATCATCGCAAGAAGATGGACATTTCAGGCCACCAGTAGTTCTTCTCCAGGGTTTCAAAAGTTCTGAAGTGTCCCATATATTCAGTGGCTCGGGAATAGTGTAGTTCTTTGACCAAATCTTGTCATGCTTCTTCAGGAATATAGAGTTGCCCTTGGAAGTGAAGCTCCTGATTGGAAAAGGTCCAGTCATTTGTCTTGGTTCTAGGAAGTGGAGGAGTGTCTTCATATATCTTTTTGAGGGCCATAAAGACAAAGGGGTCTTCAGGTGTGGATTGGGAGATTTTATCTGCCAGGGTAACATTGAGAATTCTGCAGAATAGGTCATCAGGTAGAAGGATAACATCAGAATTATCCTTCTTGGTAAGGACTTCATTCTTTCGAGATAGGGTGTTGGCAGGTCCCATCTGGGTTCCTGGGACATGTGTAAAGGACAGATTGAAGTCCTATAGGAACATCTGCCATCTGGCATGTTGTCTAGACAGTTTGTGAGGGGCTTGGAAGTAAGTGAGGTTTTTGTGATCAGTGAAGACCTGAACCACATGTTTTGTACCCAGAAGATGATGTCTCCAATCTTCTAATGCATGGATTACTGCCAAAAGTTCCCTGTCATAGATGTCATAGTTCCTTTCTGCGCTAGAGAGGGTTCTGGATTGATAGGCACAGGGATGCATGTCTCTGTTCCTGTCTTTTTGCATGAGGACTCCTCCTGTGGCCAATAGAGAGACATTGGTCATGATATAGTATGGAAGATCTGGGTTGGGTTGACAGAGCACCAGGAATGATGAGAAGATGAGTTTCATGTCTTCGAATGCTTCTTGCTTCTCTTTACCCCATATCCAGTGGGTCTCTTGGCAAGTCAACTTGTTTAGGGGGTTTACTCACCAGGCAAAGTCTGAAATAAATCTTCAATAGAAATTACAGAATCCTAGGAAAGACCTGACTGCCTTTACTGTCATATGAGATTTCCATTCATCAATAGCTTTTAATTTGGTGGTGTCCATTGCCAGTTCTCCAGGTCTAACTGTTAAGCTGAGATAGTCCATGGTAAAAGAGTTGAAGGTGGGTGCACTTCTGGAGCTTGCATCTAAGCCCTAGGCTTCTTAGCCATTCTAGAACTTTGATCGTCCTTTCCTGGTGTTCCCCCAGGTCTGAAGAGTGTATTCCTAGGTCATTCATGAAAATGATCAACCATCCCTCAGCTAGATAGTCAGTAAAGGCATCATTCATAAAGGCTTGAAAGGTAGCAGGCAAGTTACATAGCTCAAAGAACATGACTGTTGGTTTGAACAAGCCATAGGGGGTGATGAAGGCAGCTTTCCATCAGTCCTCTGGTATGATCTGGATATTGTGGTAACCCCATTGGATATCCATTTTGGTAAAAATGGAGGAGTTTCTGATTTGTTCCACAATGGGCTGGATGTTCAGTAGTGGATAGGCATTCTTTACAGTGTGCTCATTGAGGTATCTGTAATCCTGACAGGGGCGAAGCTTTCTATCCTTCTTGTCTATGAAGAAGAAAGGGGCAGTTTGGGGAGATTGGAAAGGTTTGATTCTTCCATTTGCTAAGTTTTCTTCGACAAACTTCTTACATGCCTCTTGTTCTGAGAGTGACAGAGGGTAGGCTTTGACTCACTTTGAAATGAAGGTTTCCTGCAGTTTGATGGTATGATCATACAGATGAAATGAAGGTAGAACATTTGGGGAGTTTTCTTTGAATATATTAGTGAAATGACTCTCCAACTCCTTTATATGATGAAGTAGGGTTTAGAAACCCTACTGAGAGTATCGTTATCAGACCCTTCTTGCTAGGACTCTGTCAAGGTAACCAAAGCCTTGGAGTATGTCTTCCACTGAGGTAAGAATGGCTTGAATAGATATGTCTAGCCTTGGTGTCCAGACCCGCTAGTCTTGTAGACTTGCTGGCACTTTGCCAGGTGAGCTGAGAAGGGAGAATCAAAGATTTTCTGAGGTAATCTCCAAGTCTTCAAAGCTGGGGATCCAGCCTTGAGACCCAGGAGTTTATATACTATTCTACTGTTTGTACATGTTAAGGCAAACTACTTTATAAGGGAACACATCCCATTGGCTAGATAAGAGTTTGTGTAAATATGATAAGTGTTAGATATGCTATAGGCTGATAAGAGAGAAGCATAGCGGAGATTAAGCATAGCTTTGCCCATGAGGCAAGATAGAAGCTGCATGTGAAACATGTGTTGGGCATAGAGTATAATGTCATAGATAAGGAGATAATGGTCTAGCCCTTGAGCATGTGATGTATTATATAATGTGATCATGTGACCAAGTCTAGGCTGCTGATGTAAGTGATCACATGATAAGTTAGAGGCAGCATGAAGACAAGTCCTTTCCACCTTGGTGTGGGAAGAAGTTACCATATATGGAAGGTCGCAAGTTCAACCCAGTTAAGTGGCAGGATTTAAGTTAGGTGAAATGAGCAATCGTAACAATTAGCATAGTCTTTGTACATACCAGGGAGTTTCTTTTTCTCCACATTCTTTGCTATTTCCAGCTGAGTGGAGAGGGTGGTTTTCATGACATACTCTGTGTCAGTTTGATATTGGTTACAATAGGCCACATGAATCACTAGATCTGGATCTTTGCAGAGATAGCAAAGAAGGTATCACTGTTTGTCCACTTCTTCTTTTTTAGAGGTTGCCTGGGTTCCCGATTAGGCACATTGAGGGTGACTCGTTCAGTGATTCAGTTGATCTCAGGGTTCTGTTCCCTGAGCCAATTCATCCTGAGGATGACATTCTCCTTGCTGGCAGGAAGAAGGTGGAATGATCATTTCTTTGTGATATTTCCCACATGGAAAGTGAGAGTGGTATAGTATCTTATGAGGCCAGCCTGATTAGCAGTCCCATCAGCATTGATGGCCCATATGGGTCGTTCTATTCTTTTCATCGGGAGAGAGTTTCTCTGAGTGAAATTGAGGTTTATGAAGGATCCTGTAGCTTCACAGTCAATCAGGGCAGTAGTTTCAGCAATGGTTCTTCTGAAGTTCTCAAGCAAAATAGGAATGAGGATTAATTTTGGATCACTTGATACTAATACAGAAGATAGAGAAGGGAAATAGTGAGCCAACTTCTGTTCCCTCTTTAAAAACCCAAGAAGCTCTTATCCTTGAGTTCGATCTTGGTGATCATTTCTTCTTCCTCTTCTACCTTGTGTTTGAAGCATTCCTTTAATACCCGAAGTACCTCTTTCTCATCTACCTCCTTTTTGTCTAGTTGTTTGACATATTCATTGACAGGTCCTGGTTTGGTGTCAATGTTCTGAACCCTGGTAGAGTTTCTGGGTGGGTGAGGAGAGAGTCTCCCATTGTGAGGGTGGTTCCTGGTAGAGCAGCCAACCTTGTGACAGATGAAGCATCTGTTTTCTCTGATATGGCAAGCTTTCTCAACTGGGGAGAGCATTTGATGTCCTAAGATAGTGGTCTGTACTGTGTTCACATCCATAGCATTGGAGTTTCTGTGGTTTCCTCCTGTTGAGTATCTTCCTTTGTGAATATCTCTTATTCTGTCCTGCTAGCAAGCAAATGTGGCAGCTTTGTTTGACCATTTAGTCCAGGTCTTGGGCTCTTTCTCCATGTCAATGATTCATTCAGTGAGATCTGAGTCTAAACCCTTCATATACAGTGACCTCAAAAACCGTTGCAATAACTAACTCTAATACGGTGCGCGAAGCGCACCGCAACCACATAGGACAATCACACCTAGCTTTGCAGGAGACAAAGATAGTACTTACCCTTGGCTACAAGATTGCCCCCTAAGTCATGTGATTTCATTCAAGGGCTGTGAAGATACATGCATTTCAAAACAGCAATGTCA
>JBBPML010000413.1:0-21534 GCA_038090275.1 Austroboletus novae-zelandiae | reverse complement strand
ATAAGGGAAGTGTACTCAATACAAAGGGCTAGACTGTGTGTAACACATGTCAAGGACCCTTGTAGACACATGGTTATGGATATAAATGAATACCATGGTCTTACCACATCTTACTACAAGTGTAGTAAACTTTGTGTCATATCAAAGCCTAATGAGTTAGGACTTTAATTTCAACATCTTCCACCCAACTTTCATTTTCCCAATGACCTGAGCCATATGTGCAAGGCGGATGTGTGTCGCTTCTTGCAATTCGTATGTGCCCATCAGCAGTCCAACCCAACTGATGTATTTGCCTTTCAAAAATGGATCAACAAAGATGATATCCTACAAGATCCTTATATGGGCAGCTCAGATGTGGTGGAAAATAGGAAAGAACAAAAAAGAGTCTGCTGTCGATTGAAAAGCATATTGGATAAGGGTAAAGAAAAGAAGAGGGCCAGAAGTGACAGTGATGAAGATGTTGATTCAGAGCAATCTGCGGATGAGTCTGCAGGGACTAATTGATGGACGGAAAAGGTCTAAGCAGGGAGAAACATCAAAATGGAGGTGGAAAATTTCTAATGGAAACTTGGGTGCAGATGCCAAGATGGAAAGGCACAGGTCAAGGACCAGTGCACAAGGAGCAAATCAGCAGGCGGAAAGGGCACAAGTCAAAGGCAAAGGCAAAGAGAAGGCCAGGAGTGATGGTGGAGAGATGGATACATTGTGGCATAGATCCAGGGGCCAATCGACAGATGAATCAGCAAGGACTAATAAGCAGATGGGAAATGGTCAATCTGGAAGGGGCAGCGACAACAAGGTAGATGACTTGCTGTGGCACTTGGATTCTGATAAAGACAGGGAAAGAAGGACGCAAAAGATCAATGGGCGGAGGCATGTGTTCTCAGTAGAAGTGAATGAACATTATGAAGACAGCATCGACTCGCACTATGAGGAAGAAGAAGTAGAAGATGCTGACAAAGAGGAACACAATGACTTGCCTCTCTTCAGAGTAGAGCAGCCAAGAGCTAGTGGCTCTAAATTGAGAAGAGCAGACATGCCATTACCCACTCGTGGATCACAATTGAGCACAGAGAATGCTCCGGCTTCTCGATCTGATTCAAATCAAAAGGTCATCAATAAATCTAACTTCAATTGCTTGTTCCTTTCGAATGATGTTCCATTACCAAAAATACCAATGGTAAAAGCACAATATTTAACTCATGTATTGAGTGGTGAAAGCGCTCCGCCAAAATCTTGCTTGAAGAAGCATTTAATAGCTGCAGAACCTGCTAACCTGTTCTCCAAAGATAAATTTCAATGAGAAATCTTAAAGAGAGTAAAGTGCAAAGGTGAGAGTTTAATCAAATGCATAATGCAGACAATTTCTGAAATGCATTAAAAATCCACCTAACCAGATGCCCATTGTTGTGACTCAAACACCAGTCTCAAAACCTTTCATAACTCAGTGGAATGATCAATGAAGGGAAGGTACTGCTATTAAAAGTCACAATTATAACGGTAAGAAATAAAGTGGATCACAAATTCATTTATATTAACCCATGCAAAAGTAGATATCAATAGATGATTGACATGCATTCAAAGGCCAACAACACCCGCTAATGCAAATGTAGCAACATCGCCATGCTCAATAGGACGGAAACAAAAGGTAAAGGCAACCACTGGATGAAAAGGATGTTTGGTTGAAGTGGAAGATATGCCAGAGAATGTTGACAGTCTTGGTGAGCCACTTATATTTAGAGAGGATATTCTGCAATTAAACATTTATCATCTCTAGATTAGGCAGATCCACCTATAGCCAATTTGACAGTGTTAGAAGAGGAAAACAGTGGGAAATGGAAGCAAAAAGAAGACATTGGAGGAATGACCAAGCACAGTAGACGTCATTGAACATGCGCTCTTATTGTTGCACTATTTGAACATGAAGAATAGTACATTTATTTGAAGTGAACTACATAAAACTAAACTAAACATTACTATATATCTTTATGGGCCCACCATTTATTTCCTCCTTGATTTGAAGGGCCCATTGTGTATTTTTGCAGCCCTTCTGTCTATTTTTATTCATTTTTAAAGGGCCCATTTATTAATTCCTATAAGCTTTTTCAGACCATCCTATTGATTTTCAACCAAGTTTTTAAGTGGGCCCACTCATCTATATTGCAATATTGTTGCCACAGGCCCACCCATTGATAGATATATTATTTGATGAGCCTATGATGGGGTAGCCATTTAGATAGGAAAATTGTCAACCTAGGGTGGCCATCTCACAAGGTACAATTTGACTACATTATGTGAGAGACAAGCAAGGATGTCTAAAGAACAACATTACATTAAACATAGGAAGTTGCATAGGGAAAACATACACACCTAAAGAATGACAAGGGAATTCTAGAGAATCCCTAATCATCCCTTAGGTTCATATATGTAGAAAGAGTGGTGTAGATACAAATATAGGCATCTCTGGTATGGAACAAATCAATGAAGCTGGAGATCCAACTAAATAGAGTAAAGTGAAGAAAATGAAGAAATTTCCTGACATTCTGACACCCCACCATGTATGGGTTTTCTGGAGATGTTGGGGTGGATGTCCATTGGGACAACCTTCAATGGACAAGCTGAAATCCCAGAGTTGTGGGCAGGTGCTGATGAGTATCAACAGCCCAGGCAGAGCAGGGTTCTCAATCAATGATTGTCAGATCAACAGTGAGCCTTTTCAATTATATTGTGAGAATGAGCACACCAAGCATCATCATGCACTAAATTGTAAATTCTTGCCCCCAGCTGCACAGGTGTGGGTCATTACAGACTCGACTGTATGTATATGCACAAGTCCTCATGGCCTCAGCAGTCAAGCCTCAAGCTTCAAGCTCATGGTCCAGCCCCCCAAGCTGACTAAATTGGTTTACCTAACATATAGGGCAACTTCTGCCATCCCGTCCTCTTCAGTGTGACTACATAAGTTCTACATCATGCAATATGTTTAACTGCGCCTTCATCATTTCACGCCAGAACACTCTCCCAGATGCTGCGGATGACAATGAACCCATGATCCAGGTTGCCAACAAGACAGTGCCTTATGACACATCTGACGGTGGTGGTGCATAGAGATTAGTGATGTGCAAGGCTTGGGCTCAAGCCCCAAGCCGGGCCAAGCCAAGCCCTGAAAAGCCTGAGCCAAGCCAGGCTCTTGGTCTGGCTTCACAAGGCTCAAGGCCCAGGCTTCAAATTGTGTGGGTCTCAAGCCTGGGGCCTGGGCTGCAGCTTTTGGCACCAAGCATTTTCTTCCCATTGCCCAGCTTTTTTGTGTTCATGAGCACAAGCACGCATGCAGATGTTGAACTGCATGCATACTTGTGTTCACTCAGTGTGCTTACTCATCGACTTGCACTCACCCCCACTACTTAGCCACCACGCTGACACTGCAAACCCTAGAGTGACACAATCTCACAGTGCATTATTAGTATATTATATTTTCTCTTTGTTTACTTAGGGTTGCATATGTGTTTACCCTAAGCTACATTAATAATCACCAGCCCTAAACTACATCAGTCAGCACTTGTCATCATGCATAAGCATGTATGAGTAATGTATCACTAAGCAATGATGTCATGAGTCTAGAGCATCATAATGTGAAATAGGAAATGGAATCATTATATCTCCCTTCGAACTAATATATGGTCAAAACTCTGAGATTGAGGGACAAGGATGACATAAAGGAAGAGTCAAATCAGCTCAAGAGTTCAATGAACAGATGATGAGAAACCAACAAGAAGTGACAGCTTCTCTAATCAAGGCAGCTCGAGATATGAAACAATTCTATGACTACATGCAAAAGGAGAGTAGAGATTATAAAATGGGAGATTTGGAATGGCTCAAGTTGGTATATTTACAAATGGATTGTTCTATGAAAAAACTCAACAACAAACAATTCAGACCATTTAAAATTGTATCCAAGATCAGGTCATCAGCATACAAACTTAAACTCCCTCCGACACAGAAAATTCATCTGTTATTTCACAAATCTCTTCTCACTTTCACTATCAAAGGTCAATTTCCTACATAACTCTGTTGAAGTTGAAGTTCTAACTTATTAGGCTTTGACACAACACAAAGTCTACTACACTTGTAGTAAGATGTGGTAAGACCATGGTATTCATTTATATCTGTAACCATGTGTCTACAAGGGTCCTTGACATGTGTTACACAGCCTAGCCCTTTGTATTGAGTCCACTTCCCTTATTACTCACAAATTATGCCATAGTGACCTATTACAGAAGTTTCACCTTCTTATTATAGTTTGGCTCATTTGTTTGATCTTATGTGCACTGGGCCACAAGAGGCCATTTCTTACTTCATATCACTTATTCCATGGGTTTCTTAATGTTTCCATGAAATATCCATACATAGAGAGCTCCACAGCATGTACAAACACTTGTGTAGCTATATAAACCCTGGGGATAGACCCAGGAGAGTAACAAGACACTTACTCTTGTCCCCCATCTTTGAGCTCAGGAATATCTCTCTTCCCTCGCTCTACTATCTGTCTGTTAGCAAACCGCTCTACTGCTTGGTGAGTCTCCCACCTAAGCCCTATTCCCTCTTGCCCCTGCACCATTGGGATACCCTGCATTCCCAATAAACTCATTCCTCCTCCTTCTCCTTCCTCAGATATTATTGATGGAGAATCAGAACAAGAAATCGAGTACATCATCAACTCGAAAGAATGATAAGGAAAACTCAAATACTTGGTTCATTCAAAGGGATTCCTGGTGGAGGAGAGAAAATGGATGTTCAAAGCTGAGTTGTGAAATGCCCCAGATTTACTGAAAGACTTTCATAAACACCATCTTGCCAAATCTAGGCCTTGTAAAACTATGCATATCCATTATAGTATCCTGGATTTACCTGAAACATCATTGCTCTATCCTCCTCTCACCAAAGATCTCCCTTGCAAATGCCCTATTTGTAAAAATGACCCCATTCTACTCCATCGTCACTCTTTCATATGGTGGTCAGATTGCACTTTTAATCACGCACTTTTAATCACGCACTTTTTTTTTCTGGGATCTTGCTTTTTTTTTGGAATCTCGCACACTTTTTGGGTTGATCACACACTTTTTTTTTGGGAATCTCACATTTTTTTTTTGATGGGGGAGTTGATTGCGCACTTTTTTTTTTGTGAATTTCGCATTTTTTTTTGGGATGATCACGCACTTTTTTTTGGTCGCGCACTTTTTTGATCACATGCATCACATGTCAATTTTTTTAACAAGTTCATTTTATCCCTGAACATTAACTTAAGGATATCTAAGCAGAATTCTACAATGAAGGAATACCATTTGGACTGAGAATAGTCCGAAATCATCTGGTTTGAAATCAGAAACAGGCAACAGAACCAGTACTGTACCTGGCCTGGCCAACTTAAGCTGGGCTTTGTACAAGGGCTCAGAGAGCTTGCAGGCTCAGCCTCCACTTGTGTGATGCCATGTGCCATGGCTTCTAGGTTTAGATACATACAGTAAACTGTGTAATGAGTTGTTGGGGTTCAGTCGAAATTCTCAAGGGCTGGGTCACTGTATGAGTGTCCCCAAATTGGGGGCTGGTGGACAGCAGTTAATAGGAATGGCAACAGCAAGCAAATGAGTGCATGCGGGCATGCAGGCAGGTGCCTGTGTATGTATTCTTGCTTGTCTGTGCACATATCAGAGGTGACAGCAATGGTGAGTGAACAAGCACATATGTGTATACAGGCAGTTGCCTGTGTACGCATTCGTGTTTGTCCACATGTGAATGTCAGCAATGGCAAGACAGTGTGATGGTATGGGTGAAATGGTGAGGGTGAGGCAGTGAGGGAGAGAGGAGGGGTCAAAGTTTGTCGGTGTCGGTGAAATGGTAAGGGCGACAACAATGGCAATAACGAGGTGAGGGCAATGGCAATGCAATGGCAAGGGTGAGGCAGCAAAGGAGAGAAGGGTGAGAAGGTGGGGCAAAATAGTGATGGTGACAGGGTGAACAGACTAGGGCCCAAAGGGCCCTAGTGCTATGTCTGTGTGTTAGGAGGGATACTTGGGCTGCCAAGCCTGTTTGCTTGTCCATCTGGCACCCCTCTCCAAGGATTGGGGTTGGACCACGGGCCACTGGGGATGCCACATATAGTACAAGCAGGGATAGGTGAGGGAATGGGATGGGCATGGTTTCGAATCTGCAAAAGTTCTCATCAGGGGGCTACCACTACCCCAACCATTGCCCTTTCAAGGCCGTTTAGGGTACCAGCTCCCAGTTTTATGCCCTATCAAGGGAGTTGGCCATATGGCGTGACCCACAGATAGACTGGTTGCAGTTTGGGATATATGGGTGGGGAGGAGGAGGACTTCCTGCATGACAGGAACACCATCTGATATACCTGGATCACAGGTATACTCTCACAGGTGGTGCAGGCATGAAGGGACCTTTCAGATTCCCAACAGGCACTTTTGCGCTGCCAGGCAGTACTCACATCAGCGGATTTCCAATGTGGGGTCCGTCCTTCACCGACCGCAGTGGATCAATGACCAGCACAGAGATGGCAATGGTGACAGTAAAGTGACAGTGAGAGTGAGGTGGTGAGGGTGAAATGGTAAAGGCGAGACAGGGGATGGCTAGCGAATGAGCGTCCAGGGGGCTGTAATTTTTTCTCTCTCTTTCACCTTTCCTTCCTCTCAATTGATTCACACCATGCCAGTCACAATGAGGGCACCACCAGGACCATAGACGATATGCTGACGACAATGATGTTGATGTTGATGTACTCTTGATAAGTTTTTTTTTTCTCTCTCTCTTTCATCTTTTTACATTGCTCATACATTTATCTATCTTTTCATTGTCCATTATCATTCTCAGCAACTCAACTCAAAATTTGTACACTAATGATGGTGAAATGACAACAGCGGCACTGCATGTCAACATTGACAATGGTGGTACCACAGCACTGACATCATGATGGCAGCAACGGTGGTGCCCTACCGCTGATTCAATACTGGTGGTGCCATCACAATGATGGTGCCACGCCATCAACACCAGCAACGGTGGTACCATCACATCATCAGCACTGACAACAATGGCATCATGATGCCAACACCGGCGATAGCAGACAGCGGCACCCTATCAACACCAGCGATGACAAGATTATGCCGCCAACGACGCAACAGTGGCACCATCACATCATCAGCACTAACAACGACACCACATCACCGACACAGATGACAAGATGACGATGATGATGTGAAAGCAGTGACAGCGGTGCCCTATCAATACCAGTGACGGCAAGACAATGCCAACATCTCATCAACACCAATGAGGACAAGACAACAATGCTGCCACATCACCAGCGCGAGCAATGGCAGGACAATACACCCTTGGTAAGTTTTTTTTCTCTCCTTTTCCTTTTCTTCCTCTCAATTCACTCACACCCTGCCACTGCAGTCACGATGACGATGACGCCGCGACCACAGATGATACGCCGATGTTGTCATCATGCCAACAACGACAATGATGTACCCTCAATAAGTTTTTCTTTTCTCTTTTCTTCCTCTCAATTCATTCACACCCCACTACTGCAGTCACAACAACGACAACACCACAACCACAGATGATATGCCAACGCCACGACAATGTCATAGCCACATCATCGGGCCAATGACAACAACCTGCCCAGATAAGCTTTTCTTTTCTTTTTTCTTTTCTTTTTATTTACCCACCCTGTTATTGCAGCCACAATGATGCAGTCATGATAACGAATGAGGTATCGAACTCTTGTGGTAATTGACATGGTGGTGACACAATCGGTAAAGACTGCTGCCAGCCTCGGCTTGAGCCTGGGTCAATGGGAACCCGGGCTTACAATTTGGGTGAGCTGAGCCTCCCAGAGCCAGGCCTGGCACATTATTACAAACAGCATGTAGAATACCTAGTAAGTAGTCACTTATATTAGAAGTAAAGAGTAGGTATCTGTAGAATATCTAGTAAGTAGTCACTAAGTAAAAGCTACAGTACAATGGTTCAACTATGTGCGATGTACGCTTACATAACACGGTGGCTGTACTACCGCCTACTGTTTGTATACTGCAACACAGCACTCCATGCTATTGAAGATCATATTCACATCCTTTATGTATGTATGTAGAGAAGCAGGTGTGGAACTGCCTCCATGATGCTGAGGGCCTGAGACTGAAGCTAGTATCGACGTCCATTCTATCGGTGGCCCATACACACTCTATAAATCCCCAGGACTTCCTCCAGATGATTATGCAGACCCATTCAATCAAGAGGACACATGTCTTGCTTGTGAGCAATGCTGATCCGTTCGACGCTGGAAATAAACCTGACGACGATGGATATAAATCCGAGGTTTCTACTAGGTATGCAGGGGGTGGCCGTCGGAGGTCCGTTCATCGTCGGCTTCCACAGAAGGCAATGCTTCGGTGAGAATCCGTGCTTCGCAAAGGCACGATTGCCCGGTATTCCATACTCCGTCGTGTGTTTGAGGCAGGATCTATACCCACCCCTTTACTTACTCATAGCTGACCTGCACCTGTAGATTCACTCTCGTACAGTAAAAGTTTCAGGTATTGATTGAAGTTACATGTGTAAGGAAATAGAAGCTGGCCAGCAGCAAGGCCCGTACGTCTCCGAAACTGTCCCCGTTCGTCAAGGAGGCTGTAACCATCCTATACCAGTGAGATGATTCCCGAGTATGAATCCCAAGTTAGCGAGAGAGTCGGAAGAGCATTGCACAACCGTGCCTATCTTTGTTTCTTTGGGCAAGCATGCACAATGTCTGTTTTTGCCCGGGCAGCCATGGAACACATAATGACCACTTGAGGTGCAAGTCGCTACACTGTTATACATCCCATTTATACATGCTTTCTCCCCCGGTACGTCGCATTTGCTACCTATATTCAATGACTGGAAGTGGCTGTTTTGATCAAAAGCACCAGGTGCATTGATCTTGTAGTAATATGCTGGACTAGAAGGGTGTCAGCCTCGTCAGGACATTGGCAAGTGTCTTACTCACTCCGCTTCGCGGTGGGCGTCCATTGGAGCATCATCATCGATAACTCCATCAAAAATTGCAGCAGCACCACTCCTGCCAGTATAGGTCAGCTCAGTCGTTGCGACGATGGGCTAACACCTTGCTCACCGCTTTGCGAAGTCGACAGAATGAGGGATTGTCGCGGAAAATACGAAGAGAGCGAAAGAAAGCGCAACGAAGAGGGATGCTTTCGTGCTAGTGAACATAAACATCTGCCAGAGATGGGGGACAGAGGCCTGAAGAGAGTTCCTCTCGATTATATGTACCCACTTGCAATTTGGCGATATTGTATAACCACCCTTGTTTTATGACAAATAATTGGTCGAACTCAGCTGTGCCTGTTTCGTTCCGTGACTCGCGTCCAAGTCAATGATCACAATTTGTTAATTAACTAATAATCAGATGATCTTTCCCAATATGATGGCCACCATCTGCACGATGATTAATTGATGCATCACCTACATTACTACTATTGATCACTGATGCATCACTGATGCATTAGATGCTGTAACTACGCACTTACTGTCACGAGCACGGTGACGGAGTAAACGGACGAGACCGCGAACTGGAAAACGAGCGCGACGAAACACGAATGGATGGTGCCGATAACTGGCGTTGATACTTCGAGGGAAATACAAAGCTCCGAGCGGCACTGGGTGATATAGGTCTGTACCGAGTCCACTCGAATCCGAAATACAACGATAAGTAATCACAAGTGGGATCCGATACGAAATGAGTGAGACAAATAAGAGTGCCCGTATTTCAAAGAGACCGTGACAAGTGTCAGAATCAGTGTGGGGCGAGGACCGTGGTACTAATGTCGTAGAGATCGTGACTTCCCGTGGATGAGCATGTCGGACGGCCAAAAAGAGGGACCGCTGTCATGGAACACGCCATGCTCACCGTTGACGGGTATTTCAAGATACCGGAGAGGTTGTACGCAAGCGAGTCAGCGTCCGGTTCTTCAAATCCAAAGACGACACCGCCCTATGATATGGGTTATCGGAAGGCGAATCACCACCCTGGAAATTTTTCGTATCTCGGGCTTTCATTCAACCGTCGGTCGCCTCTCAACGGGGTGCACGGTTTGTTACAATCGCCGGTATGGTTTTACGCTTTTTCCGTGCGTCTGCCGCTTACAGTAAGTAACGTTCCGCAGGTCGTTTATTGTTCATCCGGCTACCTATCCAAATACCATCGAGCCCTATTTTTGTGCGATGAGCGGTGGACTGTTCCGTGATTTGCAAAGTCTGCTCCACAGCCTATAGCGCCCGAGTCCGCGTATGTTCACGTTCACGGTGTGGTGACCCTGATGGCAGTGACTCCAATGCATGGTCAGCCTTGCCGGAAGAGAGCTTGGCGAACGTCATAGAGCGCAGGAGCACTTTTCGTCGTTGAGGTTGCTGTGCTTTGGCTGAGGATATAAACGCGGCGGGGTAGGACGAACATTGGCATCAACATTCGAACGTCCAACACCACCTCCCTTCTTCTGATTCTCCTTTACTTGACGATCATCATGCATTTCTTCAGGACCTATGTTTCGCTCGCTATCTTGGCTGGCTCTGCGTTGGCTCAGTTGGCGCAAATACTGGCACCTGCACCCGGAAGCGCCCTGACCGCTGGCAGCCAGGCCACTGTACAAATCAGAATGGGGGTACGTGCGCAATCGTCGCGAGGCGTCGTCGACTCATTCGTACGATCCTTAGGACAGCGCTGAAAACGTGGACGAGGTCGTTCTCGTCATCGGTCTCGCTCCCTGCGAATCCAACGGAGCGTGTCCCACCGCAAATCAAAGCCTGGGCGACGTTTTGTACCAGGGTTCCTTTAACCCGACCTCGACCACCGACGGTGTCTTTTACCAAAACTTTACGGTGACGGTTCCGAGTAGCGTTCCTGCTGGGAAAGCGTCGCTCAACGTTGCCCACTTGTTCTTGATCGGGGTACGTTTCGTGTCATTTTTTTCCCCTTGTATTGCATGGTTGACGTTTTTTCTAGGATGCTGAGGTTCCTACCATCGATTATTTGAACGAGACAGTGACTGTCGTTTCTTGAGAGTGTGGTGCATGGTAGTGGTCGCTGAGACGGACTCGAAAAGTATGACATGACGTGGTTTTGAACGTTGTTGTGGAATGACACGGTACCGCGTCTATACATGTAATCTGGCTCAGGCTTGGTGATGGTGATGATATCAATAAGGTTTCCACATTTTGGTAAAAGTGTGAGATGACTCGCCTGTTTTACTGTGACCAAGGAGTGAACATGACTACACATATTCACCAAAGTCCTTCCGGCATTCTCGACTCGACTGGCCGGGTTTCCTACGATCGGAGCCATCGGAGATTCAGCCAAAGTTTCCTCGTCCTGCCCCATCATCTTCGAGATCAGTTATAAAAATCTGATGCCTTCGGAGGTCGTCTTTCGAATTCGCCATTCTCGCCGTCTTGAGAGCATGGTTGCGTGATTGGTTTGACGGTGGAAGAGTGGTCGAGGGTCGAGATTTTCACCTCGGAGGTCTAATCGTTCCCGCGAGAAATTTAGAGTACAGTCAGTCTGAAGTATTATGTATGCACCGAAGAAAGGAAAGACGGGGTCCGAAGCTAATCAAAACAGTCAAGTGGCTGGGATGACAAACGGAAACAGAAGCGGAATCGTATCCCACCTAGTTTTTATAGAAAGCCGAGCCTATTCCATCGCAACAGGACACACATTCTTCGAGGATGATCCCCTCTTCCCCTTCGTGCGCCTATTTGTCTCAGATTGTAGAATACGATCCGTCCAGACGATCGACATCTGCCGATCAGGCAATGATACAAATGCATGGATGATTATTCATCTGCTCGAACTAAATGAAATGCAAGGCAGAACGTAGGGAGCGGAAGGTGAGAGGAATAAATAAAAAGACGAATGGGGTCGGTCACGCAACGATCCCATACGCCTCCCTTTCTTCTGCCGTCCACGCAAACACGGGAAACGCGTGTCCCTCTGTGCTAAACACCCATTTTTCGAGCGGAAGCAAATCCTCGTCCAAAAACAAGAGATAAAGGTACTTGAGCGTCTCGGCCAAAAAGTAGCTAGCGTTCGAGCACGCGTATGAGCAAAAGGAGAGAAAGAAACGGGGGTGGGTACAGGACCAGAAAAAAGGAATGCATATACGCACCTTGGCATCGAATTCAGCAGCTTCGGTTGGCCGACGTGTACAACGTCGACGCTCGAGTACCCTGACTCGGTCTTGGTGTGTCGTTGGATGGCCTCGAAAATTTGCCAACCCCAATGGCGCCACTTGACGTCTCCTGTCGTGCGCCAGAGGATATACAACGACTCGATCGTCTACGCGTTTTCCAAGACGAGTGAGTACTCACACATACGATAAGCACCCTACGCACCTCTGGCCGTAAATAGTAGGCCGCATTCTTGATCAAATAGTCCCTCCCGTGTGTGTCTGGTACCTTACCGGTACCCTTGACACGCGCGCCCGGTAACGGCGGAGGCCCCTCGATCGTCTGGTTTCCCGGAAACGGACTCGTCCACGGCTTAATATTACCTACTCCCGGGGGTGCGGTGCCCCGTCTTCCTCCCGATACCCAATCCCACACCTTATCCCATTTCCGTTCCCTGGATTCATGGCTAGATCTTGCTCCCAATTCAGATGCGTCCATCTCCCACCATCTATCGCCCCTGTTCCACGCCCGCAGCGCATCTACCCATCGTATCCCGCCTGCATCTTTATC
This sequence comes from Austroboletus novae-zelandiae, assembly GCA_038090275.1. Taxonomy (NCBI): domain Eukaryota; kingdom Fungi; phylum Basidiomycota; class Agaricomycetes; order Boletales; family Boletaceae; genus Austroboletus; species Austroboletus novae-zelandiae. The sequence goes on along the minus strand of JBBPML010000413.1, from coordinate 8,733 downwards.
GACTATCATCCGCATGGTCTCTGGACCCAGCCCAGACGGTTGATCGGCATATGTTAGATAACAGGTCTGCGCGAGACCCTGGGCTGCCCACAGATGTAGGTCCGCCAGGCTAAACTCATTGAGCAACTCTGCGTATGCGAAGCGATCCGCAGCGGGCAGGTCATCAGCCAGCCCAAGCACATTTATACCAAGTTCATTGAGGTTGTCCAGAGGGAGAAGGCGCGCCCCGAGCGCAAGCAGACCAGGGAAGAAGCACGAGAGGTGCTCAAACATATGCGAGGGAGTCACAGCGCGTTTCAGCTTGGTCCCATCGGTCACGTAGAGTAGGTGGCGGTTGGGGGTGAGGAACAGGAGGTTGTTGATGACGTACGAAGTAATTCGAAGGTCTGTGTGTGTATCAGAATATGCAGGTATCAGGTGAGTAGGGGACTAAGGAATAGTAATGAGACGGACACATTTCGAGATTTCGCTTATCTGTACGGGCGGTCATGAGAAATTGCTTGAGGGTATATTCGTGCCCACTGTCTGCAAGGGCACCGACAGAGAGTCTGTCTGCCCACAAGAAGCGTGTTAATTTCGACCATTTGCTTGTGAGACAGCTTACGGTCGTGTGGAGAACCTGTTCTGAGGTTCCATTGGGTGGGGTACATCCCACCGGTTGAGTTAAGGTTTGCCGCAGAGAGTAGATCAGTGATCAATGTTGCCTTGGTGCTCCTTCAGTCTGCAATTCTACAACAGAATGAGTAAAAACAAACGTGTTCGACATGTTCTCTTTTCCCAGTAATCTTTCCGAGGTATGTGTATTCCAACTGACATGATGCGATTTCTGCAAGTACGCCTAAATGTGACGAGAGATTCCTTTTGCTGGCCAAGCGAAAAAGTTAAAGATGGACATCCACACCAATACTGCCAGAGCGCTGACCTATATGTGTCCACTGCAAACCCGGGGAAACCGCTCGTTGTGTTGAACGCAGGAGCTAGGATGCGCCCGAGTTCGTCCGCCTTGTCACGCAGGAGGTCGTCGCCGGAAAGCGCATATGCGGCCAATAGGCCGCCCAGGTACCGAATAACCGTCTCGAAGAAAGGAACGTGGACGTTCTAAGAGGGAACTGGGACTGAATAGAACTGGAATAGGAGGAATAGGACGACTTACGGAGGGCAACGAAAAGTTGGATTGGCGGATCAAGGGTAGCGCTCGTCTATACTCGTCTTCCAGCCCCATCAGTAGCATCGTGTCCAGTGCGTCCACGGCGGTGACGCCCCACCCGTTGAAGCTGGGCGTACATGATCAGAGACACCAAGAGGTGTGAGTTGGGGCTCGAAACTCACTTGTTGACGCTCCCATTGCCCACCGGCAGCAGCTCGTCGCGGGGAAATGCGTGCTGCTCGTACCCGCGATACGCATGTCGAAATGCCTGCTTGACCTCTCCTGCGCGCTCCGCCCAGATCTGCGGTGTCTGCGGTGGCCAGAAGAGGACGTCTTGGGTGGAAAAATGGAGTTCATCCCGTTGCAGATAGACATAGTAAAGGGTGGAAAGGACGGCGGAGAGGGAGAGAGTGAGGAGTACGTGGCGAAGGGTGATGCGACGGTGTCGCAGGTGGAGCGAGGCGAGGCGATTGGAGGGAGAAATGTAGTCGAAGAGGTTGCTGAGCGCTGTCATGACGAATGGCCGTCGTCGTCGCTGACCGGTTCGATGGAGCTGCGAATCCACACGCCGCCGACAACTCAACTCCACGCATATGTATTACTACTACTCAATCCTGATTTTACCTAGCTGGCCCGTTAATCACTCATCTCAGTCCATGACATATCTGACAGGTACTCGAATGGAATAAGTGGCGGCGTATCCTTCGGATCTGCAAGGATCAGAACGACAGTTTGGCTCTAGTGCGTCACGGTCTTAAGCCAGCGGCCCAAACGCTCACAACCCTGTATGAATCCCACTCTCATGAAAACCGGAGTGATATCAAGTCTGGTTTCCTCGAGCGTGGATAGAGTAGCAAGTTAACCGCTATACGGCCCTACTCTCCAAATGTCAAAAGTATCTGGACTGAAACTCGTTCCTGGAACGGTAGCTTCGACCCTTTTCCCGAATCGGTCGTCTTATCATCCGGCCCCTCGTATGCTTCCCATTTGCATCTCCTCTCAGGTTTATGGTGTACCTGCCGTGGGTACGTCGACAAGGACGAAAACTTCATGCAATGTAACAAAACGCAATACAAGATCACTTGATGCCGTCGAACTCCACCAGTAGAGGATGCCGAGCGACATTGCCGGGTTCAAATCAAGATCCGGGTATTTGAATTTGGAAAAGTGTATGGCAGCGTCGGATACACTGAGGCAGGTGATGGTGAAATAGCTGAATGACGACTCGGAGACGTTTGTAGGGACAACTAGAATGCCGACCAGTGATCCGGAAGTTTTGAGCATGATAGGCTCCCTTCCAATGCAACTCAGATGGTTTCTGATTGTGGGGGCTGGGTAATTCCTTAGATCGATGACATTGCACGTCAAAAAGGGACCTAAGAAAGGTAGCACGGATGGTGTAATCCTCAAAGGACGTATGTGCAATGAGATGAACTCAGACCAAGCTACTCGACACACCGATTGCATCAATTGGAAGAACGAACGTTCCATTCCCTCTCAGTAAGCAACGGAAATGCTGATGCCTAAAATGCTCATCGTTGCGTATAACATATCCTTCGGTCCAGTGGTCCTTCGAGCGATCCGTTGGATGATACTCTCTGAGTGGCAAGGATTCTCGAGCCCACGATCGAAGTCATGGATATAGCCGCTAGGAATGCCGGGATGATAAACTGAACCAAGACCAAGTGCATTGTTGTTTGGGAGAACCGGTGGCTTTTCCTTCTCGTTGCGAAACTTGGTAAGTGACTTCCAGTGTCTGGAATAAAATGTAACTATCCGTAGCGGTGCCAAAAGTTCCTGCAAAGTCCATCATCGAGTGAACCACTTATCAAAAGGAAAATCCACAAACGGAAAGATAAATGGATGATGTAGACAAGGGACTCCCGATACCACGTCAACATGGAACGAATAGATTTGTCAAGCTCAGAACTGCTGCGCTTGTCAAAGCAGAGGACCGTGTCTCCCCATGCGAACTCGAGGCCGTATACCTTGTGGGTAATTGGACAGGAGTTCTCCAACTTCGGACTAGTCCAGCGTCTCGGTAGGAAGTCATCGTTGGCGAACTTTGCGGTTTCCTTCGCAGCACCAACTTCACGTCGGTGTCACTCTTCCAAATTTTGAATTCCGTTTGGATAATGTAACCGGCTACCAAGCTTCATGCGGGAGATGTACTGTAAGAGCGGATCCAATCGAATAGATCTCTCCTGAATGCGCGTTTGTGTTACTTGCCTGGATGGTGAATGCGTCTACACTCACATGACTTGGGAAAAGTTTCGCTGTAAGGATGCAAGACCATCCTAACTACGTGACGAAGCCGTTAGCCCAAGCTCATAAGTGCTACGCACGAAGGCCAATAACTGGTGGAACTCCTCCGTAGTCAACGTACGGTTGGCTGCGATTAACTGCTCCACCCTCAGCAGGCACGAGACAATGAACAATCTTTAAATTACACGGTTCAGAAGTGCTCCACTCTTACCAGGCTGAATCAAAACGCATTTTCCAGGCCTCTTCTGCGTTTTGTTTGAGATGTTGTGCAATCGTCAGGGCGGTGCCTGCAAAAATGGTCACCAGTACTTGCACGACGTTTCACACAGATGAACGGGATTGCCGAATGAACATATTTCTGCCGCTGACAGACCGCGAAAAGATCGGTTATCGAAGAGCAGAAAATGAGCCTGCTTCCTTTACTTACTAGAGTTTGTACAGCCGCAAGTCGGCGATACCGGGAACGAGAAAGCAAAAAAGTTGTTCGGATACCGGGAGTCGAACCCGGGGCTGCTGTGATCAGGTGTCCTGAAAGACAGCCATGTTAGCCGTTACACCATATCCGAGTTGAATGACATTTTCATTACCAAAATTTGAGTGCTGTTTTACAATGCTTTTCCGTCGCTTCGATGATCCCACGTTGTCCTAGTCCTCGCTCCTGGCACTTATAGCGCTTTTCATTTCTATGCGGAAAACGCGACTCGAAAAATCGCGCCTCGGAGCTTGCCGAAGCAGGACCCCGAACTCGTCTGAGTGCAAATCGCCTGTCACGCAGCACTCGCTCTTTACCCTCTACCCACCATGCCAGCCTACCTCATCTCTGATGATACAAAACTTAACATTCCGGTTCTCCTCGAAGAATGCTATGGTATCTGCTCCCTTCTCAGCATCAAGAAAATGCTTGTATATAACACTCTCCACCACTACAAAATTTTCGGCACCATTTGTAACCCTCACATCTACTTTTGTGCTGTGGGATGTGATATCTCATTCATTCGCAACTTTGGGAAGCGATGTTGCTGTAATACTTTGTACTGCTCCTGACTATGCTTCTTGAGTAGACTTGTTAAAAATTCAATATAATTGTTGTTGTTGACTGTGAAAAGGATGTGAGGGTCAAGGCTAATACCTTGCCACACACTGGTTCCAACACTTGTCATGGACTTTTTGAAACATGGGCACTCGTATTCACTTGTATTTCATTTCATTGTTTCACCCATTTTGCATCTCAACGCTCATGATTACTTATGATTGTATTTTGGATTCAAATGAGTTCTATGCAGACCTATGTATATCACCTGTTGCTCAGAGCTTTGTATCTTTTCCTCAAGGTATCAATGCCAGTTATTGGCACCCTTCATTTGTGTTTTGTCATGCTCGTCTTCTGGTTCGCAGTCTTACCTGCTTATTCCATCACTGTGCCCATGGCAAAGTAGTTCTTTACTTTCACTTCCTTCAGAGTAGAAGCTTTTGAACTGGTCTTCTTCTTGAGGAGGGAATAGACAGTATGGGAGATATTGAAAGTGTGGGCCTTTCGACCATCAGAGTTGCTGGCAGCATGATGGGAGAAGCATGGGAGAAGAGCAGGCCATGGCTGCAAAACTCAACCACACAGGTCACACTGTGACATTGCTTTCAGGGTCCTGCTCTGGCAAGCTCCGAGGCATGATTTTCGAGTTGCATTTTCCGCATAGAAATGAAAAACACTGTAATATGTGCTCCCTTTGTAACCACACCTTGCCCATCGACCTTGATTTCAGTTACAGGCCCACGACCAGTAAGCTTACAGTGGGACTCAGTTGTTTACTCATACTGGTACATCCTAAGATATGCAGATGCCAACGATCTATGTGACTTTCCCTATGCAAACTATGGAGGGCAAAACAGCTGTTAGCCTGCACAAAGGATATGGCAATGGCACAAACAAGCAAAGACAGACATCACTCGAGCAGTCAAACTGATGCATGATGGATCAAAGCCACAAACAGACCACCATGGTGGGGGTGTGTGGGTGATGATGCACATCATCCAGACGTGCTCATGGAATGCCCCAATCGAGCCATGAACATGAGGGTTTATTGGGAATGCAGGGTATCCCAATGGTGCAGGGGCAAGAGGGAATAGGGCTTAGGTGGGAAACTCACCAAGCAGTAGAGCGGTTTGCTAACAGAGAGATAGTAGAGCGAGGGAAAAGAAATATTCCTGAGCTCAAAGATGGGGGACAAGAGTAGGTGTCTTGTTACTCTCCTGGGTCTATCCCCAGGGTTTATATAGCTACACAAGTGTTTGTACATGCTGTGGAGCTCTCTATGTATGAATATCTCATGGAAATATCAAGAAACCCATGGAATAAGTGATGTGGAGTGAGAAATGCTTAGAAAGCTGAAATGCAGCCAAAACACGATTTAGTGGACACATAAACTCATGCCTCTTGTGGCCCAGTCCACATAAGACCAAACAAATGAGCCAAACTACCATAAGAAGGTGAAACTTCTGTAATAGGTTACTATGGTGTAATTTGTGAGTAATAAGGGGAGTGAACTCAATACAAAGGGCTAGACTGTGTTATGCTCTGGCGTAGACCCGAGTGACGAGGGGCGAGGGGATGTTAACGTCGCTATTCAGCTGACGTGGCAAGGGTTGATAGACGGGCGATCCGCTATCCTCAGCCTCAACGGTATGTCGTGAGCTGTTGACCTGGTCAACGTATGTTGTGACGCAGGGACGAAGGAGTCGCTATGGGGGAGCGACGACGAGGGGGACAAGGGGAACGCCTACTGGGCAGTAAGGCGAGGACTAGGGGGCCCAAGAGGAATCGATGATCAAGGTAGATTTGGGTAGGTCTAACTTGGGGAATACATCAAGGGTATCGAGGGGTTTATATAGGCGAGTCAAGAGAGAATGAAGCGGAGCGTAAAAGGGATGACTCGACTGTAGAATGCGATGGAATCGCGAAGAAGGGGAACGAGTCAGAGATAACGGTAGCAATACAACTGCAGATACTGCAGATGAGTCACGCTAAATAAGTAAGCGACGATAAGAGAAAAAAGGGAATAATGAAGTGGCTCAAGCAGGACTCGAACAGTGAGAGCAGTGTCTGTAGGGCAACTAAGATAAGAGTGAAGGGAAAAGAGTAGGGGTATACGCGGATCATAACATTACCCCCCGGTTAAGGGTCAAGTCCATGACGAAGACTTAGAAGTCACCGTAACCAGAACCGGCGTCGTTGAAGTCTGCCTCCAAAGAGACGTAAGGGTCCATGTCAGGAGAGGGGGAGCGGGCGGGTCGTCGAGCGACTGGAGAATGTCGAGCTCGAGAGAAGGGGAGGCGGCATGGGGCCCTGTGGTAGGATTCCTGAGAGGAGGATCCAGACGAGGACGAAGGAGGGAGGACGGAAGAGCGGTGAGGCCACGAGGGGCATGAGAATTGTTGATGTCCCAGGGTGTACTCCTTGCACTTGTTGCACTGGTAATGAGGACAATTGATACAAATATGTCCCACTGTGTGACAATGGAAGCACTGGAGGGTAGCATGGGGGCAGAGGGAAGGGGCTCATGGGGGGTTGAAGCGGGAGAGGATGTGCAGCTCCGTCTCATTGAGAGGGGAGGATGACGCGGAGATGGGAGGGGACGCTGGTGCGGTGACAAAGATGGATGGGGAGGGGTAACGGAGATGTGAGTTCACTTCTGCGACGAAAGCTAGCATGTCGCATTGATACATAGTCTGGATGATGTGACTTTCCAGAGTACGAAGGACATGAGAGAGGTGGGAGCGGTAGGCGGTGGTTTTGGCAGAGGCGGTGGGGGCGGAGGTGGTGAGGAGGATCCGCGACATGGTGAGGAAGGTTTTGTATAAATGGGTAAAGGTGGAGTTTGGCTCCATGGTGTCCAGAAGGGCGCGGGAGAGAGGGAGTCGGCGTAGCTGGTGGGCTGTGGTGTCGACCAAGTCTTGGTCGAGGGGGAAGGGATGGGTGGGGAAGGACAACGGGGGGTGGTTGACTGGGGCGTGCCGATCGGAGAGTCTGTCGATGAGGGGAACGGGGGAGGCGGGAGAGGACCAGGTGTATCTGGCCCAGGCGTCGTCAGAGGGGACGGAAGGGGGGACGGGGGGTTCATAAGTGGGATCTAGTTGATCCTGGGCGTTGGCGGTGGAAGACCAGCTGGTTTCGACAATGTCAGAGGTGTTGTCAGAGGTGGGGGAGGTGGGGATGGCCATGAGGGATGCGATGGAATGGGTTTGAGGGAGTGAGAGACCGTGACGTTGTTTATATCCGTTCAGGATATCTGCGGAGTTCCGTAGGTTCCTTTCGGGTTCCCAGGAGTCCTTTTCTGCAGAGTACCCTTTCCATTGGATCAGGTATTGCCGGGCCGTCGGGGACCCGCAGTGTTTGATGATCTTTTCGATCTCATATTCTTCCTGGCCATCGATAAGGTCAGGTGGGGGTGCCGGGAAATTAGGGCCGTGTACATGGTTTTCGCGATAGGGCGATAGGAGGGAGGTGTGGAAGATGGGGTGTATCTTCCAGGTACGGGGGAGGCGGAGTTTGTACGTCAGGGGGGAGAGGACGTCGGTGATGGTAAAGGGGCCTTCGCGTTTTGATGTGAATTTGGGGTTGACGACGAGGCGTTTGAGGTTCCTGGCCTCAAGCCAGACTTGGTCGCCCTTGGCAAAGGGGGTGAAGGATTTCTTGGATCGGGCGGCCATGGTTTGTCTCGCGAGCTCGTGGGCAGCGAGGGCTTCATTGCGGGCAGTGGTGAGGGAGCGGAGACGCTCTTCAAGGGCAGGGATCTTTGACTGAGCAAAGATCTCAGGGAGAGCTTGGGGTTCATATCCCATCATGAGATAGAACAGCGATTGGCCTGTGACGGAGTGAGGACGGTGGTTGTGGGTGAACTCGGCGTGGGGGATTAAGTCGGACCAGGAAGACGGATTTCTTCCGCAAAAGATGCGGAGATAAGTTTCGATCTCCTGGTTGACTCGTTCGGTTTCGCCGTCCGTTTGGGGATGGTAGGCGGTGGAGAGGGCGAGGGAGTATCCAAGGAGTCGAGAGAGCTCCTTGGCGAAGGCAGAGGTGAACTGTGGTCCGTGATCAGAGATGATCTTGTCATAGAGGCCGAAGCGGCGGAACACTGTGAGGAAAAAGAGGGATGTGACTCCCTCGGCGGTGATGGTTTTCCTGGTAGGGCAGAGAATCACCCCCTTCGTAAGCCCATGGTCTACAATGACCAGTAAAGTATCGCAACCATTTGAGAGGGGGAGGTCGGTGATGAGATCGCAGGAGATCTGTTGGAAGGGGCGGGTGCATGTGGATTTGATGGGGA
>JBBPML010000412.1:0-21587 GCA_038090275.1 Austroboletus novae-zelandiae | reverse complement strand
TGGCACCCACATTGTTTCTGGCTCTTGGGATAATACCATCAGGATTTGGAATGCTGTTACTGGTCAGTGTGTGGCAGGTCCATTCCAAGGGCACACAGATTCAGTTTGGGCCATTGCCTATTCACCTAATGGATCTCACATTGTTTCTGGCTCTTGGGACAATACTATCAGAATCTGGAATTCTGTTACTGGTCAGTGTGTGGCAGGTCCATTTCAAGGGCATACAGATTCAGTTCAGGCCATTGTCTATTCACCTGATGGCACCCACATTGTTTCTGGCTCTTCAGACAGTACCATCAGGATTTGGAATGCTGTTACTGGTCAGTGTGTGGCAGGTCCATTTCAAGGGCACACATCTTCAGTTAGGGCTGTTGCTCATTCACCTGATGGCACCCACATTGTTTCTGGCTCTTCAGACAATACTATCAGAATCTGGAATTCTGTTACTGGTCAGTGTGTGGCAGATCCATTTCAAGGGCACACAGATTCAGTTGAAGCTATTGCCTATTCACCTGATGGCACTCATATTGTTTCTGGCTCTTTAGACAATACCATTAGGATTTGGAATGCCATTATTGGACAGTGTGTGGCAGGTCCATTTCAAGGGCACACAGATTCAGTTCAGGCTGTTGCCTATTCACCTGATGGTACTTACATTGTCTCTGGCTCTTGGGACAAAACTATCAGGATTTGGAATGCTATTACTGGTCAATGTGTGGCAGGTCCATTTCAAGGGCACACTGATTCAATTCAGGCTGTTGCCTATTCACCTGATGGCATTCACATTGTCTCTGGTGCTTGGGATAAAACCATCAGGATTTGGAATGCTGTTACTGGTCATTATATGGCAGATTCATTTCAAGGGCATACAAATTCAGTTCAGGCTGTTGCCTATTCACCTGATGGTATCCACATTGTCTCTGGTTCATCAGACAAAACAAGCAGGATTTGGAATGCTGTTACTGGTCAGTGTGTGGCAGGTCCATTTCAAGGGCACATATCTTCAGTTCGGGCTGTTGCCTATTCACCTGATGGCACTCACATTGTTTCTGGCTCTTCAGACAAAACCATCAGAATTTGGAATGCTGTTACTGGTCAGTGTGTGGCAGATCCATTCCAAGGGCACATATCTTCAGTTCGGGCTGTTACCTACTCACCTGATGGCACCCACATTGTCTCTGGCTCTTTAGACAAAACCATTAGGATTTGGAATGCTGTTACTGGTCAGTGTGTGGCAGGTCCATTTCAAGGGCACACAGATTCGGTTGAGGCTGTTGCTTATTCACCTAATGGAACTCACATTGTCTCTGGTGCTTTGGACAAAACCATCAGAATATGGAATGCTGTTACTGGTCAGTGTGTGGTAGATCCATTCCAAGGGCATATGTCTTCAGTTGAGGATGTTGCCTATTCACCTGATGGTACTCACATTGTCTCTGGCTCTTCTGACAAAACCATCAGAATTTGGAATGCTATTACTGGTCAATGTGTGGCAGGTCCATTTCATGGACACACAGATTCAGTTTGGGCCATTGCCTATTCACCTGATGGTATTCACATTGTCTCTGGCTCTTCAGACAAAACCATTAGGATTTGGAATACTATTACTGGACAGTGTGTGGCAGGTCCATTTCAAGGACATACATTTTCAGTTCGGGCTGTTGCCTATTCACCTGATGGCACCCACATTGTCTCTGGCTCTTGGGACAATACCATCAGGACTTGGAATTCACAAAAACCTTATGCCTGTCAGAAAATGTATATGAATAAAGGCTGGGTGAAGTTGTCCTCTAATGCCTTTTTCTTTTGGATTTCTTCTTGGGGAAGAAATGGTTTTTGCCTTCCCATTGACTGTTTATGTATAAATGGATATTCACCTTATAAAGTTGATTTTAGTGATTTTGCATATGGAGAGTCTTGGATGTCATGTTGGAAATGATTTCTATGCTTGTTATTAGGAATTGTAATATATATATATATCCCTAAATAGTATGTACACATTTAAAGTCAACTTTTAGTATGAAACTCTTCTAATGCTCTAAAGTATATAACAGGATTGAATCTAATCTAATGCTTTAAAATGTGAAAATGGTCAATTTATTATACAAGGCTGCAAATAAATAAAATTCCACCAGTAGTTAATTTATTTTAGTTAATTGATGATGCAAATCTACATTATTTGATTACAAAACAACAAAAGAACTCTTACAGTATATCTTCTATTCAACAATAAAGGAATCCTAACTGTTATGTATAGCAACATTTAATCTCTCAGAGTGTCCTTGAAGATGACACTATGTTCTGTAGAAGTTCAAGCAGAGTCTCAATAAAACTTCCATGCTGGAAGGAGACTAAACACTACATAGTATTGTGCAGATTTAGCTAGAGAACATTGGTTACATGAGGTGAGTATATAAGGGTTACACTAATAGAATGCAAAAGTAACATCTAAGTAGTAATCTATGGTGTACATAATTTTACAATCAGCCTAGAGAATAATGGGTAATAGACATGAGTGAAAATACTAGATTCAGAAGAGCAGATCAAGGAGATAGTGAAGATCTGAATAAGAAAGCACAGAATAGAAGAGACATTCCAGTCTGATCAAAAGTATATGTTACAAATACTTTAAAAAACTCCTATAGTGAATATCTTTCAGAGAATTGCCTGTGAGTCTTATTCTCAGAACACTACATGATGCCAGACAACAACTTATTTTACTCCTTTTCATCTGTTTCAGACCCATCTCTATTGCATATTTCCTTCTATGTTTCTTTTTTATGTGATATTTCCTATTTAGACTTCTGATCAGAATAGAATCATTTTCCATTTCTCCATTTATCTTGTACCATATTCCCTTCTCTTATGTACTGTACCTGTCCAGATCTAGTATTTCCTATGTATTCCATTCTGTCATCACTTATACCATAGGCTGATTATATGATTATACCACAAGTCATTGATTAGTATTACTCTTGACCTAAGTTTAGTGTAGACTGCAAAGAGTTTCAAAAACTTGCTGCCACTATTCAGCTAGCAGGATGGAGGTTTGTCATAGGGTAGTTCTAGATGAAGTTGGAGAAGTCACTGTGGACAGTGACAACAATACAATATTCTCGATGTACTCCAAGTTAGACTTCTGTAATCTAACCCATACATTGATTGCCCTCAGATTCTTGAGTTTTCATTCTACTTTTGAGTGAATACTCCTTCAAAACCTTTCATCATTGTTTCCCTTAGCAACTCCTTTGACTTCATTCAGGACATCCCTGTGACAACTCTTTGTCCTGCTAGCTGTTACACTTACCCAGGGGATGGGGAAGTGTAGCCTCAAGTACCCAGGGAACTGACTGCCACTATTCAGCTAGCAGGGCAAAGATCCTGTAGAAGAAGTTACTGAGGAAGATGAAGGGTCAACAGAGGGGCTGGCCAATGGAGACCAGATTCAATAAGGACTACTCAGGGATGAGATAAGGCTCAGAAGCAAGAGTTCAAAGGCTAGGGCCTAAGATTGAGGAGGTCTAAGCTAGAGTTACATGAGTGACTAAGCAAAGACTATATAGGAAAACCCTAGTTGAGGGCCAGTATGGAAGAAGATGTAGTTAGCAATGGAATGTGATGGAAGGCTGACTACAGCAAATGGCAGAGAGAGTGAAATACTGTATATGAGTCAGAGATAAGGCCTGCTGACTAGAAATGAGTCAGACAGGGTCAAGGGGATTGTCAATGACAAGTGAAAAATGACAAAGAGGACATGTATCAAGAGTCATGTGTCAAGAGATCATATGACAAAGGTCTAGAGCAATGGCTCATGTGCCAATGGGTCACATGAGTTGGAGCATCAATGAAATAGGGAGATAAAAGAAAGTCCAAGGTGAGGGTTGAACTGCTGGCTTGAAGAAGTGGAGAGTCAAGTCAAGGGCAGGAAACCCTATCAAAAGGAATCCAGGGTAAGAGATAGGCATCTGAGAAGATCTCCTAGATCTAGAGAAGGGGCCATGCAATAACATGGGCAAGTGAAGGTTAAGCACCAGAAGAGGATTAAGATCTGTGATGAAGATCTGGTGAAGACAGGCATTCAGCAGAGTGAGAAGACTTCAAGTTGGTCATGTTGACTCATAAAGATGATAGAACAAGAAGAGGAAATCTCCAAGTTATTAAAGCTGGGAAGACAGCTCTGAGATTGAAGGGTTTATATAGTCATGTATGACATATGTACATGTTTGTGTAAATACCATATTAAGTATAGTTCGTGGAGATAAGAGAGACATATATCATAGAGTAGGATAGGAGCATAATGTGCCATTGGCTGGTGAAAGTTGTTATGTGTGCACAACATCTGATCTCTCAGAGTGTCCTTGAAGGCAACTTGAAGTCCTATAGAAATCCTAGTAGAGTCTCAGCAGAACCTTCATGCTGGAGTGAGGCCAAACACTGTGTATAATTGTGCAGATTTAGCTGGAGTACAATGGCTGTATAAGGTGGGTATTTAAGTAGTATTGTAGCATATGTGAAGTACTACTTAACAGTGGTCCATAAGGTAATACAATGACCTATGATGTAAGTGAGAATGGGAAGCTTCCTTTACCATGTACCATCACCATCTCTAGAGGTGGACCCCAGACACCAGGTAAGCAAAGCTAAGCAACCCACTAAATCAAGCCCAACAGCCCCCCCCCTGTTACATGTGTGCAATGTTTAATCTCCCAGAGTGTCCTTGAAGGTGACATGAAGTCCTGTAGAAATCCTAGTGGAGTCTCAGTGGAACTGTTATCCTGGAGTGAGACCAAACACTGCATATAATTGTGCAGATTTAGCTGAGTACAACTGGCTGCATAGGGCAGGTATTTAAGTAGTACAGTAGCAGATGTGAAAGTACTACTGGAAGCAGCTCAAGAGATAATACAACAGCCTATGGTGTAATCAATACCAGGATAGATAAGGAAATGCTAGATCCAGATGGTGGATTGAAGAAGGTGATAAGGTCCATTACAAAAGGGGAATATGAAATAAGCGAAATGGAAATAACCATACCAATGCGGTTAGAAGTCTAAATAGGAGGTGTCATATAAGGGCAAGATGGGAAAGGCATTGCCAAGAAGGAAGGAGTCTGCATTGGATGGGAAGGAGTAAAACAAGTTGCTATAGATGAGTTCATAGTCCTTGGGGAATAAGACCCTAAGGCATTGTTCTGGTAGGCCACTGTAGCAAGCATCCATTAGGATACTTGTAACACCCCCATCCCCAAACAAGACCCCAAACTTGGAGGATAGCCCCCTCATCCACCCCAATCCCACCTGGAGCCAGGCCCAGCTTTGGCCTAGGAATGGAAACCAGAGAAGGAAGGAAGAAGGCCACATCAGAGTCAATGTTCATGGGAAGAGCTATGTATGCCAAACATCACACAGCTTATTGGAAACCTGGTGCTACAGAAAGCATACACAGACCAGAGCACAGTCAAAGCCCTCCTGCTGAAATGGGGCCTTACCATATCAGAAGAGTCCATCTTGGCATGGTTTCATAATGTTCTGTCGGAAATGATCCTAACCCTTGCAGGATCGCCCACCTCCCTCCCAGACACCTCTGCTGAGCTGCTGTTCACAATGGCAAATATATTGCACACTAAGTTTGTCATAGAAACTAACACCAAGCATAGCATGGGATAACAGGTTTAAAAACCTGGAGAACCAAGTCACAGCCCAGAGCACCACGATGGAAAATTTCACAAAGCTCACTGCTGTCCAATGCGAAAAACTGGACAAGGCATCAACAGTCAAACCCCAGGACACTACTCCCCCCCTCCACCCCCAGCCCTGCCCCCATGCCCTTCACAACCCCACTTGCATGCCCCAGTGCCAGGTCAGGGCCCAGAGTTATGTGCACACAGCGGCCAAAGGCAAATCTGTGCCCCACTCTGACATCCTGGCATGTAGTAAAGTGGTAGAGCACCAGATAGTCATCAACACACCCAAAGGCAACCTGGTGGAGCTCATGCCTAAGCTACTAGTAGCCAAAGCAATGCAGGCACTGGAAATTGCTCAGAGGGAGGGACACAAGGTCCCAGACAGCACGAAGTTTATCAGCACACAGGTGCTCAGAAGTGGAGTAATCAGACTAGAGCTGATAAGCAAGGAAGAAGCAGAGTGAATACAAGTAGAGGAAAACAAGACAGCTTTTCTCCACAGATTTGATGCTCACACCCACATTGCTGAGAAATCATACAAAACGGTAGTAGAATACATCCCTGTCACACTTGACCCCTCCCTAGAATCATCTCTCCGAATCATAGAATCATATTCCCACCTCGACCATGAATGCATCCAATCAGCAGCATGGATCAAACCTGTGTTCAACAGACACCCAAAGCAACAGGTTGCACACCTCATGATGAACTTCACAAATCCAGTCAGTGCAAACATGGCAATCAAGAAAGGGCTAATAGTTGAAGGAAAGAAGGTGGAAGTCTGCAAGCAGATACCAGAGCCATGACAATGCTACAAGTGTCAGTCACTCACAATGATGCATATGTCAGTGAAGTGCCAGGCAACCATCAACACATGTGGTACCTGTGGTGAGAATCACAGAACCTCAGACTGCCAGGTACAAATCAGCTGCATAGATGAGCTATTCTGCTTCAACTGCAAATGTGTCAGACACACAACATGGAGTAGAGGGTGTGAGTCATTTGGGAATACTTCCCCATCTATGATGACCCAGACACATGGCACATCATGGAGATAGGCAACCACAGAGGAAACTATACAGACCTATCTCCCTCAGCCTCACAGGACAACAAAGAAGAAGAGGGGTAAATAATGGCACACAGATCAACAAGGCAGAGGCCATCCCAACCAGCTCATCAAAAAACCCAGGCCCAACTGGTAGAGAGGTCACACCTGTTACAAGTATCCTAATGGATACTTGCTGCAGTGGCCTACCAGAACAATGCCTCAGGATTCTATTACCTGAGGACTACGAACCTGTTTACAGCAACTCATTTTACTCCTTTTCATCCAATGCAGACTCCACCCTTTTTGGTAATGCCTTTCCTATCTTGCCTCCATGTAACACCTCCTATTTAGAGTTCTAAATCGCATTAGTATGGTGACTTCCATTTCGCCTATTTCATATTCCCCTTTCACAATGGTCCTTATCTCCTCCTTTGATCCACCATCTGGATCTAGTATTTTTTTATCCATCCCAGTATTGATTACACCATAGGCTGTTGTATTATCTCATGAACCATTCCTAGTAGTACTTTCACATCCACTACTGTACTATTTAAATACCTGCCCTATGTAGCCAGTTGTACTCAGCTAAATCTGTGCAATTATATGCAGTGTTTGGTCTCATTCCAGCATGACAGTTCTGCTGAGACTCTACCAGGATTTCTACAGGACTTTGTGTCACCTTTGAGGACACTCTGAGAGATCAAATGTTGCACATGTGTAACAACACCCACCAAACCTCCAATCAACACTGGATGAGTACCATACCTAACAATCATCCTTCATGGACGTTCATGAGATAGACCAGCAGTTCACCAAATCAAACAGAGGCCAGAGTGGGAGCAGGGCAATAACAGACAATGAGAATGATAGCTTCATCCCTGGATCATACCAATGAATAGTACACCCAAACATTCACCACCTCACCATCTATGCATCTGGCAGCAGAATCTCAACAAATGGGGAATGGCACAACAACACTTACTCAGAAAACTTGACTCAGGCACCTTCAAAATCACAGCCATACAAGAGCTGCACATCAATGTGGTCAACCTACCAACCTCTCCTTGATACAGTATCCTCACCTTCTACCATCTTCAACAGATACTCTCAAAGCACACACCAACACTAATTGACTCAAACACCAAGAACCACATGTGCCCAGATAATGTATTCTGCATATCCAGCATAGTGGACACCATAACAAAGTGCATAATGGCACCAGAATGGAGACCTGTGGGCACAGACCATTTCCTGGTAATGTCAGAACTAAACCTCATGCCTGAACTGATACACCCCATCCCCAGATGGAACTACAGAAAAACTGAATGGAAAGAATTCAGGGAGACACTTCAATTGAAACTCACCACCGTATGCACACCAGATGCCATACCAACAAAGGAAATCTTTGATGCATACCTAACAGCCATCTGCAAAGCCATACAGGACACAATAGATGAGAGAGTCCCGATTGCAAGACTAAGTTCCTTCACTAAATAATGGTGGTTTCAAGAGCTAACCACAGAACGAGAACAGGTAGAAAAACTACAGATGCATGCCTACAGATGGAGGCAGCAGAAAATACACCCTATCCATGAGGAAGCCTGCCTTGCCAGCACAGCATTCGCCTGCAGCATACAACAGGCAAAAGAGGAGCACTGGCAGAACTACCTGGAGGAGGTAAATGAGAGCAACATTTGGGACGTCCACAGATACCTCACTGTCAAATCAACAGACCAGATCATGTTACACATCCCCAACCTGAGACCCAACCCCCAAACTGTTCCACCAGAAGTTCAATCCAACATAGAAAAAAGTCATGTACTCTACAGCACATTCTTCCAGCAAACTCCATCGGCCACACCTTTATATGAAGCAGAATGCCAAGATGCATGGGCACACCCCAAAGATAAGTGCATCTTCACCCTACTGCTTGACATCTGCACTGCCTTCACAAGCGTAGTCATCCCAGTATTACTCCACGAAATGTGGAAAATAGGCATACTAATCCAGCACATTGACTGGTATGAAAGGTGCCTGCAACAATGAAGCACCACCCTACACTTAGGGCATAGCATGGGTACACCCACAGGTACCAGGGCTCATACCCGTACCCATACCTGCAATATACCCATACCCACAAAATGGGTATGGGTTATGCCATGGGTTGGCCAAATGAAACCCACACCCGTACCCGCCATGGGTTTTACCCATACCCACATGGGTTCACTGTACTTGACAAGTCCAAGTCGAATCAAGTACATGCATAAGTATACTAGATAACAATATGATATATATATTCTACTACCTCCTCCTCGTCATTGTTGACTCTTGATGGATGTCATTGGCCATGGTTGCTGAGGACACCCATCACAAACCACACCATACAACCCTCAGCTTCACACAAATTCCTTGAAGTTATCATTAATCAAGAGCTCAGGTTCAAGGAACATGCAGCATATGCCATAGCAAAAGGCACAAAGTATGTACTCGCTTGTGGGAGGATGTCACACACATCATGGGGTGTTCAAGGGAAAATGATGAGAAAACTGTATGAGGGAGTGGCCATTCTGAAAATGTTATATGCCATAGAAGTATGGGGCCCAGCCCTGCCACACAAAGGAAAAGGGAACAAATCCAGTGGATGGGGAGCATGAGGCATCACCAGGAGGATAGAAACCATCCAAAGGATGGCAGCCATCATGATAATGGGGAAAATGAGAACATTGGCAACAGATCTACTAATCACTCACAGCAACATATTACCAGCCCACCTGCTAATACAAAAGCACTGCACATGGGTGATTCTCCACCTGGCAACCCTCAGCCCTGATAACTCAGTCAACAAAGCAATCCAATCAGCCCATAGAGGGCAAAAACGACACCCATCACCAGCCCATATTCTACAATTGGCATTCAAGATCGACCTGCAGAAAGTGGAGACAATTCGCCCAGTCTACCATAGCCCGAAATGGCAACCCCCAGTGAGCATCAACATCCCATCCAAGAGTTTTCGTAGATCTGTCCTTGTTTTTGAGGGGCTTTGACAAGTGGCTTCCTGGACTGGTAATCCCTTCTGCTGCTTTCTTTGCCTTCTCATCTGCAAGTTCATTTCCTGGGATTCCTTTGTGGCCTGGGGTCCACTGTATGTTGATTTTCTTGAGTCCATGTTTTTGTAGCACTTTTTCTAGGTTTCTGTGGAATATATTGATCAGGTAGTGGCTGGGCCCCAATTTCAGAGATGACATAGCTTGTATTGCCACTTTGTTGTCTACTGCGATTGTTGCTGATTGGACATTGGTGGCGTGGTTTAGCAGTTCTGTGGCTAGTATCATGCAGATTATTTCCCCTTTGTATACCATGTGTTTTCCACTCGTTCCCAAATAGAAGCTTGCTTTGCAAATGGTTCTACCATTGTGGTGCATTACTGCCATGCCTCCTATCTTGCCATCATGTCCCAACCCATCTGAGTATATTATAATGTCTGTTCACTGTCAGCAAATCGGCAATGAAGCAAAAAAAATATGTGAACATAAAAACCCTCAACATGCAGTCTCTAACCACGTCACCCTGATACACTTCCATGAAGCAGATTGACCCATTCCTCCCCTCTGCTCACTTTTTAAAACTGATAAAAAACTTTCCCAAAAGACACACATCCATTCTGTTTCAACTATGCACAAGCCATGTCCTGCTAAATAAACACCTACACCACATACACAAAGCTGACACCCCCACCTGTCCAGGTTACCTCAGAAATGAAGAGTCAATTATCCATTACTTCATGGCATGCCCAATATACCAGGCCCAACATCAACAACTATGCAGAAAACTAGGCCACAAAGTGACCAACATGTCAGATGTACTCAATGACACTGAGTACCTCCCAGACACTCTAAGATTCATCAACATGACAGGTTCATCAACATGACAGGAAGATTCAAAACAACACATGGTAATCTCTTTCCTCTGAAAGCCACAGAGCCTGAGCCCCCCAATAGATAATCAAGGTGGCCATGACCACCACAAGTGGCCTAGCCCAAATACAAAGCAAAACCACATCACCCACAACATCACACACCAAAAAAGTGAAGACAAAACCAAACCCACAATGCTTCCCCCTCTTTTTTCTCTATTAGCCTTATGAGGCAAAATGATGCATGTAATACAAAACACAATCAACCCCATCCCCCTGTACATTATAAATACCAAAAACCTGTAATGTTTACCATGGGGCTATGCCCCAGTGGACAATAAACAAGAAAAAAAAAAGTGAGAATGGGATGAAATAGGAAATACTAGATCTGGATGGTGGATCAAAGGAGGAGATAAAGTCCATGACAAAAAGGGAATATGAAAAAAGCAAAATGAAGATAATCATACTGATGCAGTTAGAAGTCTAAATAGGAAGTGTCAAATAAGGACAGGTCCATAGGGGAATCACTAAATATGGATGAGCCCATGATGGAAGGGAAAGAATAAAATGACTTGTCGCAGGCAGACTTGTAGTCTCCTGGGAATAGGATCCTCAGGCAATGCTCTGGCAGACCATTGCTACAAGCGTTCATTGGGCTACTTGTAACATGACCTCTATCTCTAGGATGAAGTTCCTCTTCATCATACAAAATTCCTGTTTGCAGAATCTCCATCATTGTAGATGTCATTGTCATTGTTGTTTTCATCAAAGTGATGGCAGTTGGCCAATAGGTGACCTGGATCTCCACAAGAAGAACATCTGTTGCCAGGACAGTCTCTTTAAATATAACCCAGGGTAAAGTTGAAACAGAAAGGGTACCTATAAGTGGGGCAGTTGGATGGGAGGTGGTTCCTGGCTCTGCACTTGTAACATGCCAGTTGGGTGTTGCGTTTGAAATGGGGGAACAAGGGGATCTTGGGTGGGGGATTAGAACCGGCTTTTGCAATCTCAAAGAGGAAGGAAAGCTAATTTTGAAGATAACTTGTCATGTTTTCTTTACCTTTTTGTGGGGAGGCTGGGGAGACTGGGGAGGAATGCTTTCATTGCATTCCAGGACACTTTGGGGATTCTCATCTCTGATGGTTTGGAATATGGCAGCAATGGCCTGTTGAAGTTAAAGTCCTATTCCATTAGGCTTTGACATGACACAAAGTCTACTACACTTGTAGTAAGATGTGGTAAGACCATGGTATTCATTTATATTCATAACCATGTGTTACACACAGTCTAGACCTTTGTATTGAGTTCACTTCCCTTATTACTCACAAATTATGCCATAGTGACCTATTACAGAAGTTTCACCTTCTTATGATAGTTTGGCCCATTTGTTTGGTCCTATGTGTACTGGGCTTCAAGAGGCGTGAGTTTATGTGTCCACTAAATCGCTCTTTTGGCACATTTCATCTTTCTAATCATTTCTCACTCCACATCACTTATTCCATGAGTTTCTTGATGTTTCCATGAGATATCCATATATAGAGAGCTCCACAGCATGTACAAACACCTGTGTAGCTATATAAACCCTGGGGATAGACCCAGGAGAGTAACAAGACATCTTCTCTTGTCCCTTATCTTCGGAGCTCAGGAATACTTCTCTTTCTTTGCTCTACTGCTTGGTGAGTCTCCCACCTAAGCCCTATTCCCTCTTGCCCCTGCACCATTGAGATATCCTGCATTCCCAATATGGCCATGTCTTCCACAACTTGTAGTATTTCCCTTCTGAGTCTTTGCTCTGCCATGGTGATTCCTCCAAGGATGGTGTTACAAGTATTCTGACAGATGCTTGTAGCAAAGGCTTACCAGAGGATTGCCTGAGGATCCTATTCCCAGAAGACTACAAGTTGCAGTGTGACAAGTCTTTCTACTCTCTCCCTTCCATTGCAGACTCTTTCCTATTTGGTATTACTTCTTTCGATCTGTCTTCATTTGACACTTCCTATTTAGACTTCTGACCACATCAGTACAGTCCCTCTTGTTACAGCTATTTCATATTCCTATTTCATCATGAACCTTATCTCCTCCTTTGATCCACCATCTGGATCTAGTGTCTCCCCAATCCTTCCATGTTTGCTTACACCATAGGCCATCTGTATTACACCATAGAATTGATGCTTAGTTATACTTTCGTGTCTACTATTGTATACCTTATATACCCACCCTATGCAGCCCATGGATCCCCAGCTAAATCTGTGCAATTATGTGCAGTGTTTAGTCTCACTCCAGTGTGATGGTTCCACTGAGACTCTACCTGTTACGATCACTCATTTCATCTAACTTAATTCCTGCCACTTGACTGGGTTGAACCAGTGACCTTCCATATATGGTAACTTATTCCCACACCAAGGTGGAAAGGACTTGACTTCAAGTTGCACCTAACTTATCACATGATCGCTTACATCAGCAGCCTAGACTTGGTCACATGATCACATCATGTGACATATCATATGCCCAAGGGCTAGACCCTTATCTCCTTATCTATGACATCATACCCTATGCCCAACACATGTGGCTTCTATCTTGCCTCATGAGCAAGGCTATGCTTAATCTCTGCTATGCTTCTTTCCTATCTGCCAATGACATATCTAACTCTTATCATATTCATACAGACTCTTATCTAACTAATGGGATGTGTTCCCTTATATAGTAGTTTACCCTAACATGTACAAACAGTAGAATAGTATATAAACCCCTGGGTCTCAGAGCTGCACCCCAGCTTTGAAGACTTGGAGATTTCCTCTCACAGTCTGAAGTCCTTTGATAGACCAAGGGTCTAATTCCTTCATTCTATTTGCATAAGCTCTATTAGAGTGTTTCACTACCAGGATTTCTACAGGACTTTGTGTTACCTTTGAGGACACTCTGAGAGATCAGACATTGTGCATGCATAATAAAAGATTTAGCTCTCCTCATACCTCTGCTACCACACAGCAAGGCACCCCCCCCATCACCTACCCACCATATCTTATGGATTCAGAGACTATGATGAGGAGGAAACCCTTGAGGAACAAAGAGAACAATGAAGAGTTGAACTAGCCTCTCAGACTATTTGACAGAACCAACCCCACTTTGCCCCTCTAGGCAGTTTTTCCCTAGCCCCTTCCAGGCCTGCCCTCTGATGAGGAACTCCCCTCTCTGCTCCTCAAGCCACCCCTATCCCTGCCCCTATTCCCCACCCCTCCGATGACGATATGGCTGAACTCAAAGTCAGACTCTCTGATGACTTCTCAGGGGAAGCATCTGATGCAAAGTACTGGCTCAGAGCCATGGATGCATACTATACCATGAACAAGGAAAAGTACAACAGCAAACCAAAGAAGATCTATATCACCCTTAACAGGATATCCAAGGGACGAGGCAAGCTCTATACTGAAGCCGCATATGAAGCACTAGACAGCAGATCTGTCACACCAGACAAAGCCACTTGGCCGGAGTTCAAGAAAGAATTCTTGGAAGCCTTCATCAACAAAGAAAGCATCACAGACTCACAATGAAAACTCCATCAGATCATCATGAAAGAAAAAGGGTTAGATGCCCTTAATTGCTACAACATGGACTTCTGGCTCCTATCTGGCAAAGCCAAAATCACCAATCAAAATGCCCTGATTGAGTGTTACATGAAGGGTTTAGACTCAGATCTCACAGAACAGATCATCGGCATGGAAAAAAAGCCCAAAACCTGGACCAAATGGTCAAACAAAGCTGCCACATTCACTCGCCAACAGGACAGGATCAGAGATATCTGCAAAGGAAGATACTCAACTGAAGGGAATCACAGAAATTCCAATGCTATGGATATGGATGCAGTACAGACTACTGCCCTAAGATGCCACATGCTCTCCCCAGTTAAGAGAACTCACCACATCAGAGAGAACAGATGCTTCATCTGTCACAAAGTTGGTTGCTCTACCCGAAACCATCCTGGCAATGGAGGACCCCCTCCTCACCCACCCAGAAACCCTACTAGGGTCCAAAACATCAACACCAAACCTGAACCAGTTGATGAATATGTCAAACAACTAGGCAAGAAGGAGGTAGATGAGAAAGAAGTGCTTTGAATGTTAAAAGAATGCTTCGAAGACAAGGTAGAGGAGGAAGAAGAAATGATTGCCAAGGTCGAACTCAAGGATAAGGGCTTTTTGGGTTTTTAAAGAGGGAACAGGAATCGGCTCACTGTTCCCCTTCTCTGTCTTCTCTATTAGTATCAAGCAATCCAAAATCAATCCTTGTTCCTATTTCACTTGAGAACTCCAGAAGAACCATTGCTGAAACCACTGCCCTAATTGACTGTGGAGCTACTGGGTTTTTAATAAACCTTGACTTCACCTGAAGAAACTCTCTTCCCATGGAAAGAATAGATTGACCAATATGAGCCATCAATGTAGATGGGACTGCTAACCAAGCCAGTCTCATAAGATATCATATCACCCTCACTTTCCATGTAGGAAATGTCACTAAGAAATGATCATTCCATCTCCTCCCTGCTAGCGAAGAAAACATCATCCTCAGAATGAATTGGCTCAGGGAACAGAACCCTGAGATCGACTGGACCACTGGTCAAGTTACATTCAATGTACCTCATCAAGAACCCAGACTACCCTTTAATGAAGAAGAAGCAGATGAATGATGGTATCTTCTCTGCTATCTACACAAAGATCCAGATCTAGTGATCCATGCAGCCTATTGCAACCAATATGAGGCTGACACAGAGTACAATATGTCATGAAAACCACTCTCTCCACTGAGCTGGAAATAGCAAACAATGTGAAAAAGAAGAAACTCCCCAATATATACAGAGACTATGCTGATGTATTCGAAGAAAACCCTCCAAATGTTCTGCCTCCATCTCATTTGTACAATCATATCATCAAATTACAGGAAACCTTCATTTTAAAGTGAGCCAAAGCCTACCCTCTGTCACTCCCAGAACAAGAGGCATGTAAGAAGTTTGTCAAAGAAAACTTAGCAAATGGAAGAATCAAATCTTCCCAATCCCTGCCCCTTTCTTCTTCATAGACAAGAAGGATGGAAAACTTCACCCCTGTCAGGATTACAGATACCTCAATGAACACACTGTCAAGAATGCCTATCCACTACCAAACATCCAGTCCATTGTGGAACAGATTGGAAACTCCTCCATTTTTTCCAAAATGGATATTCAATGGAGTTACCACAACATCCAGATTATACTGGAAGACTGGTGGAAAGCTGCCTTCATTACCCCCTATGGTCTATTTGAACCAATGGTCATGTTCTTTGAACTATGTAACTCACCTGCTACCTTCCAGGCCTTTATGAATGACACTTTCTCTGACTATCTGGCCAAGGGATGGTTGATCATTTACATGGACGACCTAGGAATACACTCTTCAGACCTGGGAGAACACCAGGAAAGGACAATCAAAGTTCTAGAACAGCTAAAAAACCTAGAGCTTAGGTACAAGCTCCAGAAATGCACCTTTGACTCTTCTACCATTGTTAAGTCTGGGTCTGCAGGAGTCTGGTCACTTGCCTCCGGAGCGCTGGAGGTATTTGGTAGGGGTAGCAACTTTGGCTTCACCTTATGTGGTGTGCCCTTGTCAGAGTTCTGGGTTGCTAATTTATGTGAGGGTTGAAGCAGAGGGTTGGAGGTGAGTCATCAAGACTTAGGCAGGAGAACTCATTGATGAGCTCAATGATGAAAGAAATGGAAGCAGAGACTAAGTTGATATTTGAACTGAAGAACAGAGTACAGAGTACAAGTGTTTATATATGGAGGAGGAGTTTCAAAAGAAGAAAGGATTAGAGTCAGACATGGAGAAAACTAAGTACTGCTGCTGTGCTGGTTATTTGCACAGCCAGAGCTGTGCTCCTTACCTGAGCACTGCAGGGGAGAATGGAGACTATACTAGATAGAGAACAAGGAGACATAGAAATGGAACATAAGTATAACATACATATGTCAAAGACTAATCTGAGATGGAGATAATGAACAGGAGGCAGAGAGGTCCGAATAAATGAAACAGGAGAAACAGGAGGAAACAGATTGGAGGATGTCAGATGAGACCAGAGATGACTTGGTCAAATTCTGGAATATGACAATCATGGACTATCTTGGCCTAATGGTTAGACCTGGAGAACTGGCAATGGATGCCATCAAATTAAAAGCTATCAATGAATGGAAACCTCCCATGTCAGTAAAGGCAGTCAGGTCTTTCCTAGGATTCTGTAATTTCTATTGAAGATTTATCTCTGACTTCGCCCAGCAAGTAAACCTCCTAAACAAGTTGATTTATAAAGAGACCCCCTGGATGTGGTGTAAAGAGGAGCAAGAAGCATTCGAAGACATGAAACTAGTCTTCTCATCATCCCTGATACTCTGTCAACCCAACCTGGATCTCCCATACTATATCATGACTGATGCCTTCCTATCGGCCACAGGAGAAGTCCTCATGCAAAAAGACAAGAATAGAGACATGCATCCCTGTGCATACTGATGTAGAGCTTTGCACAGCTCTAGGTTTATATCCAGGCTTTTCACCACATCCTATCTCCTCACCACCATCATCAGAGGGATCTGTGCATTGCTCATGGACTGTTCTGTGAGTCCCGAGTTTGTTTAGCATGCTTCAGACTGATTTCTCATGCTCCAGTGAGAACTTCACTTCCAAGGACGACTCTATATTCCCGAGGAAGCATGACAGAATCTGGTTCAGGAACTACATTACTCACAGGCCATCAGGCACATGGGGCACTTCAGAACCCTTGTGGCACTGGAGAAGGATTACTGGTGGCCAGGAATGTCCACTTTCCTATGATGATTCATTGCAGGATGTGCCACCTGTCAAGCAAATAAGGTCAATACCCATCTCACTGTTCCCTCACTCTCTCTCCTTGTGTCTGCCATAACCCACCTGTTTCAACAGATCTCTGTGGATCTTATCTCTGGTCTTCCCCTGGTAAATGGTCTTGATTATGTTATGGTTGTGGTCAACCACAGTCTTTTGAAGGGGGTAATTTTCTGCCCTTGCTTGAAATCTATCAATGCAATGGGCATTGCCCAACTCTTTTTTGATCATGTGTTCAAACATTTTGGTTTACATGATAGAGTCATCTCTGACAGAGGCCCTCAATTTGCCTCGGTCTTTGCCAGAGAACTAGCTTGCCTCTTGCAATATGATGTCACCCTATCATCAGCATATCACCCTCAAACTGATGGCAAAACAGAACAGATGAAACAGGAATTGGAAACCTACCTTTGGATCTTCTGCAATGGATCACCAGATCAATGGGCCTCATTACTTCCTCTGGCCGAATTTCATCACAATGCTACTGTCCATTCAGTAACTTGGAAATCACTGTTTAAGTTAATCTTAGGCTACCAACCCTGAGCCCATCCACCAATTGGAAAGACTTTCATTCCAGAATTAGAAAATAGACTTTCCTGATTAGAAGAAGCATGAAAAGAAGCCTTGGCAGCCCATAATTGAAGCAGAATGTTTATGGAAAGGCAGAAGAAGTTCTCATTCTCACCCTGGAAAGTTGGAGACAAGGTATGGCTTGAAGCAACCAACCTCAAAACCTCCTATCCTATCCGAAAACTCACTCTCAAGAGAAAAGGACCATTTGAAATAGAGAAAGTCCTCTCTCCAGTCTCTTATCAACTCCGACTACCTCCTATTTGGAAGATACACTATGTATTCCATACTGGGTTACTCTGAAACTTGGGAACACAGCCCCAACTTCATGAAATCTCCCTCGTGTTATGAATGGTCTCTGCAAGACTGTCATGTGCCCCTTGTGAACTTATCTTATATGTTCTCGATGGAATGACGAATGTGACCCTCTACAGGTGCATATATTTTCATTTCTCTTTATTCCTTTCTTTTATTTCTTTATCTTATTGGGGTACGAACCCCTAACCCTTATCTTATCAAGGGATACAAGATCCCTTCTCTATCTTATCAGATCATCTGGTTATGATCTACCATCATGACATGATCTAGCATTGTGCTATTTTATCGGCTATAGACTAGAAGCTGCTATCTTATCAAGGATCACATGTCGATCATGTGACAACACACTAGACAATCAGGAGCCAGACTCCTAATCCTTATCTATTATGAAGAAGCTCTACCACAGTCAAGGTGGCAAGACTTCTACTCTCATAGACACCAAGGGCTAGACCCTTGACCCCTATCTATTACACTGCTTAGTCAGCAGTCTAGACCAAGACAGTGCTTGCACTGCTATCTATGACATCACACCTCATGTACAGGCCTGGACCATGATGTCACAATTCTAGATGGTCACAGCCTTGACAGCTATGCCTTTATCTATTAAAAGACACATGCCTAGTGCATGTTCCCTATAGACCACAGCATGCTTGCAGCATGTTGTTCATATATCTTATTGCCAAGCCAGCACAAGGCTTGCATCTATCCTTATCAGGGAAGACCCTGTGCCCTTATCTATAACCCTTGATGGGTTCACACCCTAGACCTCAAGGATACACCTCAAGGATAACTTATTGATGATGTCATGGGCTAGACCCCTGCCATCTATACCATATATATCAAGATATGCATTAGACATGCATCACCTATTTATGCAGCATGCCCGGTGCATGCATGTCAAGGAAGTATAAGGTCAATGGCGTATTGGTCTCTTATTATATTCACACGGACTCTTATCTTAGCCAATGGGAAGAGTTCCCATTTATAGTAATGTAACATAACATGTACAAACAGTAGAATAGTATATAAAGACCCGGGTCCTCAGAGCTGCACCCCAGCTTTGAAGACTTGGAGATTACCTCAGAAAGTCTTTGGTTCCCTCTCCTCAGCTTACCTGGCAAAGTGCCAGCAAGTCTACGAAGACTAGCGGGAGATGTACTCCAAGGCTTTGGTTCCCTTGACTGAGCCCTAGCACAAAGGGTCAGATAACAATACTCTCAGTAGGGTTTCTAAACCCTACTTCATTGTATAAAGGAGTTGGAGAGTCATTTCACCTCACAACTTGTAGATGGCGAAAAGGAGTGGGAAATTGACAAGATCATTGCCCATAGGGGACAGACTAGCCAAAAGCAGTTCCGGATCAGATGGAAAGAGTATGGGTCAGGCAATGATATCTGGGAAAAGAAGGTCAATCTAGGTAATGCCCTGGAATTCCTTGAGATTTATAAATGCTTCAGAAACCTCTGAACTTCATTGCAATGTCCCCATCCACCCAAACCTCTGAACACTCACCCAGATCTTATCATGAAGTTCCCAAGATACTCCCCTCACCCAAACTCCTCACCAATAGTAGCTGTTTCACACCTGAACTACCAGCCATTAGTGTTTTGAAGTTCAGTCCAGTCCAGTCTTTTTACCTCTTTCAAAGGCAACTGGACCAAGATTGGTCCTCTTATTTCTCACTTTTCAAGGCAACTGGACCAAGACTGGTGTCGACCAGTCTTTATCAGTTGCAACTGGTTCAAAACAGACCAGTCTAGACTAGGTTTAAAATAACTATATCCATATCCATAATAGGTTTATCTGTGCATAAAGCTTTGCATATACTTGATATGCAGACAAGAAAGGTGGTCAGTTATATACAAATAACATACAAACTGATTATTTAGATTCATTTGAACTTTGAAGGTAACATTTGGGTATATCATTCAGTCATAGTGCATACATTACTAGTAATATTACTAAAAGCAGTTGCAACCAGTCCAGACCAGTCTTTTACCAGTTGTGTAGTTTTCCAAAATTCTGGCAACTGGCAACTGGACTGCAGTTGCTGGTTGCCTGAATACACAAACAGTCCAGTTCAAAACAGTTGTGGTCCAGTTGGGTTGCAGTCTTATTACCAGTCTGGCAACTGAACTTTGAAACACTACCAGCCATCTGTCTCCATAGACTCTCCACCCCCCAGCAAAAAACCCTACTGGTTGCCATCTTGAAATGCCCAGGATTATTCCACCTCCTTACCTCCCATCCTCTTTATGATGAAGCCCCCATTCTTGGCCCTATCCTAGCCTTATTCCACTAAATCTCCATTGCAGTACGACTCAACTGTGAAAGAAATAGAACATCAGTACCTTCTGAATCATTTGACTATGCCATTAAACACACTCTCATGGAGTCCAGAGCCCAGGCACTTCAACTCCTCTGTGATGTGGGAATATCCAGAATTGTCAACACATTTCCCCACCCCTCACTTGCCCCCTACCTTTGCCCCATTCTCCTGTCCCTTACTTCCCTCTAGGCTGACAAATACTTTCATACCACCCCTTTCAACAAGGCATTCACCTCCTTCCTCAGCAATGGTTCACTTATTGAACAGCTTGGTGAGACCAGAATGATCTGCAATCCCCCTCTCATCGGAGCCCATGGACTAATCCTTGGAAGGATCGCAGTTGCTGAGAAAAGAACCAGAAGGGAAGTACTACAGGTTGCTGAGGACATGGCAGTCACTGCCATATCCCAAACCCTCAGAGAAGAAAGCCTCCAAGGTATCATGGAAGGTGATAAAAGAATTTCTCCCCAGTCTTCCTGCCTTCCCACAAGAAAGGAAAGAGAATGAGACAAGTCATCTTCGAAGTTGACTCCTCTTCCTCTTTGAGATCACATAGGCCAGTTCTGATCCCGCCACCCAAAGCCCTCTCTTTTTCCTATTCAAAATGCAACCCCCAACTGGCATGTTATAATTGTGGAGCCAGAATCCATCTCTAACCTAACTGCCCCACTTACAGGTGTCCTTTCTGCTCCAAGTTCACCCTGGGTCATATTCAAAGAGATTGTCCTCGCAATCAATGCTCTTCATGTGGCAACCCTGGACATCTATCTACTGACTGTCATCACTCCAACAAAAACAATGATACCCACAACATCTACAATGATCGAGATTCTCCAAATGGA
>JBBPML010000411.1:0-21609 GCA_038090275.1 Austroboletus novae-zelandiae | reverse complement strand
TCACGACATACCGTTGAGGCTGAGGATAGCGGATCGCCCGTCTATCAACCCCTGCCACGTCAGCTGAATAGCGACGTTAACGTCCCCTCACCCCTTCGTACCTCGGGTCTACGCACGAGCGTAACATGTGCCCAGAGGGAGGAGGAGGAGCAAGCGGGGCGTGAGGCGGAGGAGGCCAAGCACAAGAGGCGCGAAGAGGAGAGGGCGAGGCGCCAGGCAGAGGAGATTGCCACAGAGAAACATGTGAAGAAGACATCAGAGGTAATAGACGAAAAGGAGGTGAGTACACCAGAGATCATCTGGAACAGGCTAACAAATAGACAGGAGGAGCCCAAGCCAATGCCCAGGCAAAAAGCCAAAGGCAAGGCAAGGGCATTCTGGCCGGAAGACATGGTCCAACACGTGCCAGACGCCTGCCTCTGCTGCAGGCACATCAACATCGAATGTGTCTTGGCAGCGGGGAAGAAGGCAATGTCATGCACGACCTGTGTCACAATCAAAATGCGGTGCGTGCGGCCGGGGTCTTCTGTTGGAGATGACGATGAGGTCAAGGTGATTAAGGGACCAATGCTGAAGAAGCGCAAGAATAATGCTGAGGTACCAAGGCCAAAGAAGAAGGCCTGGGGAAATGGGCCAGAGGCAGAACTGTCGAAGCAGTCCGGAGGAATGGAGGAAGTCAAGGAGTTGGCAGAGGCAGTTTGGGTGCTCACCGAGGCAGTAAGGAAGATGGCAATGGCACAGCGTCAAAACTCCAGGAGGGCGTCAGAGCAGATGGCTCTATTAAAGGAGATGGTGGAAATGATGGACACAATGGCAGCAAATCAACAGGATTTGATCACCATGTGATGGGAGAAAATGGATCGGGAGGCAGAGGAGTGGGATAAAGAAGAGGATGAGGAAGAACCTCCAGTAGCAGATGAGCTGCCGGAGCTGCTGGAGGAAGCTGCAGAGGCAGTGGAGGAGGAAGAAACTGGCCAATAAGGCCGGAGATGGACTTGTACTATAATTTTTTTTTTTTTTTTTCTTGTATTCTTTTCTTTTGTCTCTTTCTTTTTTCTTCTATGTAATAAAAGGAAATGAATCGGAGGAAATCAGAGAGGAGTTAAGGAAACAGAGGTAAAAGAAAACATAGGTACATATCGGAGTAAACTAAGAAAAACAGAGAAAGTTGTAAGTAGGAGAAATTCGGATCAGGAGATGTGAGGTCCGGGCTTATCTGGATACCAGAGATGGAAGTTGGCGACAAGTTCAAATGCATGATCTAACTCTGTTGCCAGCAACCAAGAAGTTTCTTCGTTGGTACCTTCATAACCAGACCATTGGACTAGGTAAAGGATTTTGCAATGTTTTCGCTGGCAGTCCACTTTGGAGTCAAGGATTTTGGAGATCTTGAACTCAGGTTCGCCATCAACCTCAACCGGAGGTGGAGGAGGTTGCACATGGTTGGGGATAGTGTTCAGGACCGCAGGTTCTAACTGGGAGACATGGAAGACCGGATGAATGGACTTCATTGAGTTAGGGAGTCAGAGCGTGAAGGAAAGGGAGCCAGCTTGAGCAATAACAGGATACGGACCTAAATTCTTCTCAGAGAGCTTTTTAGATAGGTGAGTTGAATTGAAGTATTTAGCTTTCACGAAAACCTGGTCTTTGACTTTGAAGTCTGGAGCAGGAGTACACTTAGTGTTGGCCAGTCCTTGGTATCGTTTTTGAGCTGTAGCTACAGTGACCTCAAAAACTGTTGCAATAACTAACCCTAATACGGTGCGCGAAGCACACCGCAACCACATGGGACAATCACACCTAGCTTTGCAGGAGACAAAGATAGTACTTACCCTTGGCTACAAAATTGCCCCCTAAGTCATGTGATTTCATTCAGGGGCTGTGAAGATACATGCATTTCAAAACAGCAATGTCATTGCAACAGTTTTTGAGCTTTTCAAATGATAGGCAAAATTACAATGAAATCAGAGCATAGATCACTGTATTTGATCATGCAAATAAAGATATACTACCAAATAATATGTCGGAGTATAAATTTGTTCACACACCTCTTAATATCCCTGAATTCTTTCTCACAAGTCATGAATTTCATCAAAAGAGTAATTGTGCTCAATTTAGACAATTCTGCTTCCCCTATTGTTGCTGCCACCAGCCACAGTGTATCCACCATCTCTATGCTTCACTTCCATGAGTTTTCTAAGCTTTTGAAGATCTCTGGAGGTCATTAAACAATGCCCTAGATTAATAGAGAGACTTGATGAGGATGTTGGTGATGTTTGAATCATCTGAATAGCAATTTCTGCCTTGTCAGATGGGATAAAATGCTGAGTATGGAGAGTATTAGTAGGGAGAGGCATTGTTTAATGACCTCCAGAGATCTTCAAAAGCTTAGAAAACTCATGGAAGTGAAGCATAGAGATGGTGGATACACTGTGGCCAGTGGCAGCAACAATAGGGGAAGCAGAATTATCTAAATTGAGCACAATTACTCTTTTGATGAAATTCATGACTTGTGAGAAAGAATTCAGGGATATTAAGAGGTGTGTGAACAAATTTATACTCCGACATATTATTTGGTAGTATATCTTTATTTGCATGATCAAATACAGTGATCTATGCTCTGATTTCATTGTAATTTTGCCTACCATTTGAAAAGCTCAAAAACTGTTGCAATGACATTGCTGTTTTGAAATGCATGTATCTTCACAGCCCCTGAATGAAATCACATGACTTAGGGGGCAATTTTGTAGCCAAGGGTAAGTACTATCTTTGTCTCCTGCAAAGCTAGGTGTGATTGTCCCATGTGGTTGCGGTGTGCTTCGCGCACCGTATTAGGGTTAGTTATTGCAACAGTTTTTGAGATCACTATATTTCACGGAGGAATTGGTGGAGGGAGTCGAGGTCTACCGAATATTCTCTGGCTTTGGCGGAGGTGAGATCATGCTCGGAATGGACAGCGATGTTGGGGTGGTAACACTTGTTGGTGAAGAAGGGAGAGACACTGGTGGTAGCATTTGGAGCATTATTGTAGGAGAACTCTGTGAGGGGCAGGAGTTCAAACCAGTTGTCCTGTTGGTAGTTACAATAGATTCAGAGATATTGCTCCAGGGTCTGGTTCATTCGCTCAGTTTGTCCATCACCTTTGAGGTGATAACCAGAGGTGAAATGGAGCTTAATGTCCAATGCTTTGCCTAGAGAATGGAAGAAATGTGATATGAATTCAGAGCCTCTATCCAATGTGATATGGGAGGGAATGCCGTGCTTGGAGAACACATGCAAGAGGAATAGTTTGGCCAACTCTGGAGATGTCACCTTGTCATCAGTCGGGATGAAGATGCACTGTTTGAAGAGATGATCCACGATGATGAGGATGGCTGTGTGACTGGAGGAGGCTTGGAGTTGTTCGATGAAATCCATGGAGATGGAGTTCCATGGTTTCTTGGGAATGGGGAGTTGTTTAAGTAGCTCATAAGGCTTGTGTCTCGGAACTTTTGCATGGGAGCAGGCTGTGCAGGAGGAGACATATTCTTTGATGAATGTCTGGATTCCTGGCCAGGTGTATTTGCGGCGAATTAGTTCAAGGGTGTGATTTTGGCTGAAGTGGCCAGAGATGGGGTGATCATGCTTGAACCAGAGGACTTGGAGGTGAAGGTCATCGATGTCCGGCACGTATATGTGGCCATTGAGACAAAGATAGCCATTGGAGTCTACAGTCCAGCGAGAGTCAGTGGTAGAGTTGGAAGGAGACATGTGAAGTGTGGTGAGAAAGTCGAAAGGAAGACCAGAGAGGATGTCACTATGGAGCTTCTTGAGATTGAAGAGCGTGCTAGCCCGGAGGACTGGGTAAGCCAAGTAGGTAGCCCATAGGGACGCAGCAAATTGCTCTTGAGTGAATATCAGTCAGAAATTGTGGGGATTAATGCAAGTGTAGTCCTTATCCCCCCCCTCTTTGGGGTAGACATCCCAGTGTCTAGTGAGGGTGTCGGGTTTCTTGCCGAGGCGGCCAGGTCAAAACCAGACCACCATGTTGAATTGGGAAAGATACTCCAACCAGTGGGCTTGCTGCCTGGTCAGGAGCTTGGTTGTGGAAAAGTATTCCAGGTTTTTATGGTCAGTGACCACATCAACTGGAGTACTGGAGCCTTCGAGATAATGTCACCAGGAATGGAACACTTCATGAATAGCGAGGAGCTCCTTGTCATGGGTGTCGTAGTTGAGCTCCGGAGAAGTCATCATGCGAGAGTAATAAGTCACCAGCTGGATTTCATCGTTCAGACATTTTATGGAAAGGATGCTGGCAATAGCGTAGTCGGAGGCGTCGGTCTCAACGATGATGGGAGCATCAGGGGCCTAGTGGGTGAGGACAGAAGCGAAGGTGAAAATGTTCTTGAGCACTTGGAAAGCGGAGCGACAGGCATCTGAAAACTGCCAGAGAATACCTTTTCGTGTGAGGTGGGTAAGAGGAACGACAATGTCGGAGTAGTTGTGGATGAAGCACCAGTAGAAGTTGGCAAAATCTAGGAAAGATTGGACGTCCTTGACCTTCTGGGGCTCTGGCCAGTCAAGAATGGACTGGACCTTGTCCGGAGACATAGTACAGCCGGAGGGGAATATCCAGTAACCGAGGTACTCGGTGGAGTCCATATGGAACTCACATTTTTCAGGTTTGGCATAAAGGCCATGCTTCCAGAGGTGTCGGAGGACTTCCTTGACATGCTCCTTGTGGGAGGCCATGTCTTCGGAGAAAATAAGAATATTGTTGAGGTAGACGATGATGCTAATGTTGAGTAAATCAGCGAAAATGGTATTGACAAACCGCTGGAACACCACCAGGGCGTTTGTGAGACCGAATGGCATAACAAGCCATTCGTAGGATCCATACTGTGTTCGGAAGGCAGTCTTCCATTCATCTCCTGCAGCGATGTGGACCAGATGGTACGCATGCCAGAGATCAATCTTGGAATAGATCTTTGTGTGGCTTGGAGCATCGAGGAGGTCAGAGATGCGAGGAAGGGGGTAGCGGTCCTTTTTCATGATCTTGTTCAGTCCTCTGAAATCGACGCAAAGATGGAGTGAGCCATCCTTCTTGTGGACAAAAAGGACCGGAGCGGCGTGGGTAGAAGAAGAGGGTTGGATGAAGCCGATGGAGAGGTGTTTGTCTAAGAAAGCATGGAGGGACTCAAGCTCGGGGGAGCCTTCTGCTCAGAGAAACATGGTGTATCGGTGGAGGCAACAACTGGAGGCGAAGAAGCCTCAGGTGTCGGGGGTGAGCTCAGAGGGGCCCGACTGGACTGCTGAGTAGGGTGGAAAGAAATACTGCTCGAGACCCAGTCAATCAACGGATTGAAGCGGGTGAGCCAGTTGTGTCCAAGAACTAAGGAGCAGGAGCCATCTAGCAGAGTGACATAAAATGTCGTCGGGGTGATATCACTGGTCGAAAATAGTATGGAGAGGTTGAGAGCTTGGGTGATGGTGGAATTTGATGTGCCATCAAAGAGTCAGAGAAGGAGCAGGGGTACTGTATAGGTGAACAGTTTATGTTTATTAACAAATGATGTATCTATAAAACAGTCGGAGGATCCTGAATCTACAAGCGCAGGAAAAGGAGCAATATCGTAAGTGACTAAAGAAACAGAGGGCATGAGTGACCGAGGGTTAGAGAGAGCGGATGCATTGAGATGGATCTCCTTGGGTGCACATATGGTGTCAACATGACCATCTGGCTTTGCAGAGCATCAGAGGTTGTGCTCTATTTTTTCACCTCGGAAGAGGCCTCCAGGTTGGCTTCCGGAGTTGGCTTAGCGGCGTGTGCTTTGGATGCCCGGGAGGTAGACTGGGGGCAGTCCTTCATGACATGTCTGCCTTGCCCGCAGAACATGCAGAGTTTATTGTCATAGTGGCGTTTTTGTTTGGCAGCAGTTAGCTTACCATCTTTGCTGAGCTTTGAAGAGAGGTCAGGTTTCGAGGGGGGAGTAGAGGCACTAGCGGTGCCAGAGGAATTTGACATGGGGGTAGTGGTGGCAGTCTCGCCTTTGAAGTTGTTGTTTTTCTGGCTGCCAGACTTGTTGGAGGAGGACATTTTAGTGTCGGAGGAGGGCTTCTGAGAGCTGGAGTTCTTCTGTTGGTGCGAAATCTCTGATTTTCGTTCCCAATATTGCGTGTCGATAGACTGTGTGAGATGGCAAAGGGTGGCAAGCATGGGTGGCTTACCGACATGGGAGATCTCATCCTTGATCCAGTCCAGGAGGCCATTATAGAAGTGGTGCTGAAGTGCACCTTCTCCATAACCTCAGACCTGCAAAGTGATCCGGTTGAACTCAATAACATATTTGTTGATACGTTGTGTATCCTTCATGCTGAGATTATCGAGCTGGTGCTCAGCATCTCCGACAGGGTCATGGGGTCCGAAGTTGTCCTTCAACTCAATAACAAAGTCCCTGTAATTATCCATTCAGTTTGGATGGAGCATGGGATCTCCGATGTCAAGGAGATTGGGCTCGAACCATTCCAAGGCCATTCCTTTGAGATACGACTGCACAAAGGTGACTTTGGCATGGTCAGTCTGGAAAGCCCTAGGCCAGTCCTGAAAATTAAGTTCGCACTGAACTAAAAAGGTCTGGAGCTTGCGAGGCTCTGTTCCATTGAATTGATCTGGTTCTCGGACCTTGGTGTGTTGACTGCCGGTATTGTTAGGGTGATGACTGGCATGAGACAAGTCTCTGATCGCATCAGGCAGATTGGCGAATATGTTCTTGGGGTTGATTTCTTTGTTTCCCTGGTTTTCTTCATCATCACTATCACCAGGGTCATTGCCTGGATCTCCTCCGGGGCCTGGAGGGCCTCCAGGGAAATTACACTCTCTGTTGTCATGGTGGTTGTCATGGTCGTCAGAGGTGTTGTTATCCCATTCATCATCAGGACCATCATCATGGTCTGGTATTGGACGTGGGGGTGGTGTTTCATAACCTCCAGGGGATGCTCTTTCCATGGTGTTGTCACACTCGAAGTATTCTTCAATATGTGCACTGAGTACTGGGGAACGCGTGCGAGAAGCTGATTGGAGCAGTCGATGAGCAGAGAAGCTCTGGAAGAGTTCTACTTGGTCAGGGTTGCAATGAGAGCTGGTGAATATGGAAAATGAGTTTGGCAGAGCAGCCTGTTCTTGTTCTCAGGTTCTCCAAGAGCGAGCGTGGGTGTTCATGACATGTGTAGCCATTTGCAATTGTTGGAAGATGGTGTAGGATGGGATATTGTAGAATGGGACTCATAACAAGTATGAGTTCGAATATACTGTTAAGTCCAGTTTCACAGAGGTCCGGGTACTTATCTCCGGAATGCCGGAGGTGTACTGGGGCAAGGACTTTGACTTCACCTTATGTGGTGCACCCTTATCCAAGTCTGGAGTCCTTAATTTGCAAGGGGGACAAAGCAAGGGATCAGAGGGTCAGAGGGTCAGAGGCGAGTCGTCAAGACTCAAGCATGAGAATGCCGATGAGAGATCAATGGCAGAGACGGGAGATGTGGAGACTAATGTGATATTCAAACTGAGGTACAAAGACATAGTACAGGAGTTTATATATGGAGAAAGAAGTCCAAATAGAGTAAAGTAGGATTCAGAGGAATGGATGTTCCAAGGTTCCGGTACAGTGCCAGTTAGTCGCACAGCCAGAGCTGTGCTCCTTACCCTGAACACTGCATGCCAGAATGGAGTCTAACTAAGAGTGGAGGAACAGGAATGTATCATAAAGGTAACGTACAATAAATCGGAGAGAATAGAGAGGGAGACAATACCGGAGGTATATCACCGGAGGGGATATGACTGGAGGACTGGAGGGGACTTGGTGATTTTCTGGGATATGACAGTTCGGGCCAATCAAGGATCAACTGGATCTTGTCCAGAGACATTGTAAGGCTGAAGAGTGATATCTGGTAACTGAGGTACTCAGTGGAGTCTGTATAGAACCCACATTTTTCAGGTTTGGTGTAAAGGCCATGCTTCCAAAGGCGTCAGAGGACTTCCTTGACATGCTCCTTGTGGGAGGCCATGTCTTTGGAGAATATGAGAATGTCATCAAGGTAGACAATTATGCTAATGTTGAGTAGATCAGTGAAAATAGTGTTAACAAACCACTGGAATGCCACCAGGGCATTTGTGAGACTGAATGGCATGACTAGCCATTCATAGGATCCATACCATGTGTGAAAAGCAGTCTTCCATTCATCACCTTTAGTGACATGGATGAGATGGTACACAAGCTGGAGATCAATCTTGGAATAGATTTTGACATGGCTAGATTGGGCTCGAACCATTTCAAGGCCATTCCCTTGAGGTACAACTGTGCAAAGATCACTTTGGCACAGTCAGTCTGAAATGCCCTAGGCTGGTCCTGAAAGTTAAGTTTGCACTGAACTAAAAAGGTCTGGAGCTTGCAAGGCTTCATTCCATCAAATTAATCCAGTTCTTAGACCTTGATGCATTGACTGCCAGTGTTGTTGAGGTGATGATTGGTGCAAGACAAGCCCCTGATCACATCAGCCAGATTGGCAAATACATTCTTGGGGTTGACTCCTTCATTTCCCTGATTATCTTCATTGTCACTATCACCAGGGTCATTGCCTGGATCTCCTCCAGGGTCTAGAGGACCTCCAGGGAAATTGTGATCTCTGTTGTCACAGTGGTTGTTGTGGTTGTTAGAGGTATTGTCATCCTATTTGTCACCAGAATCATTATCGTGGTCTGGTATTGGACGCGGGGGTGGTATTTCATAACCTCCAGGGAAAACTCTCTCCATTGTGTCATTGCTCTTGGAGTATTCTTCTATATGCATGCTGAGTACTGGGGAGTATGTGCAGGAAGCTGATTGAAGCAGTTGACAAGTAAAGAAGCTCTGGAAAGGTTCTACTGGGTCAGAGTTGCAACAAGAGCTTGTGAATATGGAGAATGGGTTTGGCTGAGCAGCCAGTTCTTGTTCTCAGGTTCTCCAAGAGCGAGCATGGGTATTTATAATGTGTGTAGCCATTTGCAATTGTTGATAGATGGTGTAGGATGGGATATATGTAATAGGATGGGACTCATAACAAATATGAGTTCAAATATACTATTAAGTCCAGTTCCACAGAGGTCTAGGTACTTATCTCCAGAATGCCAGAGATGTACTTGGTCAAGGACTTTGGCTTCACCTTATGTGGTGCACCCTTATTCAAGTCTGGAGTCCTTAATTTGTATGAGGGTCAGAGTGAGGGATCAGAGGATTGAAGGGTCAGAGACAAGTCATCAAGACTCAGGTGCAAGAACACTGAGATGAGATCAATGGTGGGGACGGAGGGAGGTGGAGACTAATATGATATTTGAACTGAGGTATAATGACATAGTACAGGAGTTTATATACGGAGGGACAAATTCTGGAAAGAATAAAGTGGAAATTGGGGAAATGGAGATTCTGAGATTCCAGTGCAGTGCTGGTTAGTCGCACTGCCGAAGCTGTGCTCCTTACCCTAAACACTGCATGTCAGAATGGAATCTAACTAATAAGAGAGAAACAGAAATGTATCGTAATAGTAATGTACAATAGACAGAAGGACATGGAGAGACAGAAGATACCAGAGGTCTGGAGGTGATATGACTGGAGGGGACTTGGTGAAAACCTGAGATATGACACAATGAAGAATTGTTGG
Source organism: Austroboletus novae-zelandiae (assembly GCA_038090275.1). Taxonomy (NCBI): domain Eukaryota; kingdom Fungi; phylum Basidiomycota; class Agaricomycetes; order Boletales; family Boletaceae; genus Austroboletus; species Austroboletus novae-zelandiae. The sequence continues at coordinate 11,934 of JBBPML010000411.1, read as the reverse complement.
GCTAGTTTAAGAGTGTCCTATTTCCTCAAAAAAGGTTTGGAGCCAAGCTAGGTGCTGTCCAGCAAGACTAAGTCCAATGTACTCCAACTCTGTGGTGGATAGAGCAACCATACTTTGTTGTTTGCTGGACCAGGAGATAGCTCTCCAATTATTGAAAAATAAAAAACCAGAGGTAAACCTGGAGTTGTTGGGATTTTGTGACCAACCTGCATCAGAGTACCCTTGGAAATCCATGTCCATGGAAATGTCATTTCCATCATACTGGAGTTCCATATCTGGAGTTGCACAGACATAGTGAAGGATGGACACATTTTGTTGCTTGCCAGTGACAGGACTTTACAGCAGCACTAAAATGACTTAATATTCCAACTGTGAATGCATGATCTTGATGGGTCTCAAGCATCAGATACATCAATGAACCAATAACAGTGAGGTAGAATACTCTTTTTCTGTTTATGGTCATCTCCAGAAATATTGTATTATCCTTCAAATCACTCACAGAGAGATTTAGGTTATGGACCATAGGAGTCCATACCAGAGAAGAGCTTATCATCCTGGTCTGGTCTAATATGGCCTGAGCATATAGGGATTGGGACAAGGAGATGGTTTGCAGTTTTCAATCTCTTTGAATTTTGATTCCTAGAATGTACTTTGCTTCTCCAAGGTCATGCATTTTGAAAGATGATGAAAGTTTTTGCTTTATGGAGTTTATGAAGCTCTGTGAGCTGGCTGCAAGGAGTAGGTCATCAATGTAAATGACTAGGAAACAAACTTGTTTAGAGTCTCAGAGGACAGAGGCATGTCTCTGCATCCAAGTGGGCAAATCTGATTTCTCTGAGCTTTTTGTCCAGAGTTTTGTTCCATGTCCATCCTGCTTGTTTTAATCCATATAGAGAGCATCAGAGCTCCCAGCAATACCCCAGCTGGATGGGAACTCCATCTGGAGGCAGTAGGTATAACTCCTCTTCCAATTCTCCATTTAGATATGCTATTGAGATGTCCATTTGATCTAACTCCAAATTGTGTTTTGCCATGATAGAAACAATGGTGCAGACAGAATCCAAGTTTGCCACCAGAGCAAATACCTCCTGGTAGTCAACTCCTTCCTTTTGAGTGAATCCATGAGCAACAATCCGGACTTTGTAGCAATCAATCTTGCCATTTTGGTCATATTTTATCTGAAACACAGGCTTGGAAGTGATTGGGGAAACTCTGATTGGAATAGAAACTGTCTCATAAACATGGTTTGAATTTAGACTCAGGAGTTCTTCTTCCACTGCAGATTTCCAGAGGTCTGTATCAGAATGTGTATATGCCTCTTTTATGGTATTTGAGAGTGATTCTCTGGAGCTTGTGTTTGCTGCTCCAGTGAATATGTTGTATTCTAGATGCTTCTGCAGAGTCATAAAAGCTCCAGACATGTCCTGATCCCCTTCAGATTTCAGAGTTTCTTCTGGGGTATTCTGTGGTTTTTCCTTTCACTGCATTTCCTCATCCAAGGTCCATTGGTAATCTTTGTTATGGTCAGCTTGTTGACACTTCCTAGAACTTCTGTGAACTCTAGCAATAATCTTGGCAGGAGAAGGTATAGGGCATCTATTGTTGACCAGAGCAGGAGTGGGAGCAGGGATTGAACCAGGAGCAGTTAGTTTGAGCTGATTTAGTCAATCTGTGAATACTGTATATCCACCAGATTTTCAACTCTGGGTGTTACGATCGTACATTTTCATCCTTTTATTTTCTCCTTGATGATGGTTTGAACTCTCGACCAGATGCTTATAGTATTTTATTCCCACACCAAGGTGGACGAGACTTGTCCTCAACTCATCTCTATCTTATTACGCAACTGTTTACATAAGCAGTCTAGAACCCATCATGTGCACACGGCACATGACATGTCACATGCAAAGGGCTAGACCCTTATCTCCTTATCTAGGACGTCATACCTCATGCCCTATGTCTAGACTCGACCTATGCCTGTCCGACCTATGGCACATCTCCCTCTTATCTTACCCTATGGCGTATGTCTCTCTTATCATCACGAACTATACTATTTACGGTATTTACACAAACATGTACATACATTGTGCATGCTATATAAACCCCAATGTCTCAGAGCTGCACCCCAGCTTTGAAGACTTGGAGATTTCCTCTTCTCATACTCTGGACAAAGTGTCCTCTCAGCTCACCTTGATAGGGACAAGCCCTACTATTTGTTATCTCTCTCGATAGGCCTGTGGCCTACTATTTGTTAAGGTTGTGGTGTGGTTCACTGGAACCCTGGTTACACTCCTCCTCCCCTCTGATTGGCTAGACTGCACCTATTGGTGGTCTCCCAACTCTACAGCTAGAAGAGTCGTTTCACTGGGAATGACCCCCACTGCTGAAGGAGTGTCTGGAGTCTTAGGAAAATCTTCCATATTGTATTCCTCACTTATCTCATTTTGCTCTGGTTGGTGTATGTGTTTTGGAATAAGTCCCTCCCACTGGTCTTCAGTAGAAGTTTTCCAAGAACCAGAATCATTTTTGGCAATAGTTCCAGACTCATCAAAAGTCACATGGCAGCTGGAAATAATGGCTCAGATTTCGAGGTCTAGCAACTTGTATGCTTGTTGTCCATAAGTGTATCCAAGCATGATGCATTTTCTTCCATGTGGTCAGAACTTTCCTCTGTGATCCTTCTTTGGTGTTAACACATACACCAGACATCCAAAAGTTTGGAATGTGGTTGGATCCACTTTTCAGTTGAACAAGACTTGGTAAAGAATGAGCCCTTTTAGCATGGAGGAGGGGCTCCAAGCTGTGATGTATGCAGCAGTGGACATTGCATCAGTCCATAAAGATTTCGAAAGCTTTGAATCCTCTAACATAAAGTTTGCTAGGGTCAATAGTGTTTGATTCATGCATTCTGCAAGTCCATTTTTCTCTGGAGTGTGTGAGGCTGACATTTCTTCCATCATTTTGGAGTTGGTTTCAGAACTCCTTGCTTGTGTATTCTCCTCCTCCATCAGTTCGGAGGAACTCTACATAGGGCTCAGAGAAGTTTTCTGTTGTGATCTCCTGTTTGAAAAAGGCTTGGATATCGGACTTCCAGATTTTGTAGGTCGATGGTACTTCACTTTTCTTTTTCAGGAAATAGATCCATGGGAAACAGGAGAAGTCATCAACAATTAGGAGCCAGTATTTGAAACATTCTCTGAACTATGGAGTAATCGGACCTCCAATGTCAGAGTGGATGATTTGCAGTAGGCATGAAGCTCAGATATCAGAGCAGGAGTTGAATGGAAGTTTCTTTATCTTCCCCAGGGTGCAAGGCTCACAGAATGTCGGAGTATCAGAGAGTGTATCTATACCCTGAAGTTGGCCATTTCAGATCATTTCTTCAATTCTGTGGATGGAAATGTGTCCCATGTGTCGGTGGAGGAGGTTTATATCTATGGTGGCAAGTGCTACCTCCGGAGATGTTTTTGGGCAAACTCCTGTGTGGTATAGTTCATTTAAGTGTATTCTGATCAAGATGGTGTTTTGTTCCTTTTTCACAGAGCAGGTGGGAGTATTTGCCAGAAAGTGTGTGAAAAGTCTGGTGAAGAAGAGCCAGTTTACTGATAGGAGTGAGAGTCAGAACTCTGAAATGAGTAGAACATTGCTCAGTGTGATTTCATAGATTTTTCCATTTACCACGGAGTTTACTATCACTGTTCCAGATCCAGTAAAGTATGCAGTAGAATTGTTTTCAAGTATTACTGGTTTTGGGGTTCAGAATGGAGTGAATATGTGGAACCAGGACTGATGTGGAACCATGTGGGATGTTGCTCCAGAGTCAATGATGATAGCTTCCTTTGAGTTTGATTTTGGTTCACTTGATAAATAGGCTTGAATCTGGTTGATTAAGTTCTTAGATACACATTTGGTAGCTATATAAACTTGCTCTGAAGCTCCAGAGTTTTGCTCCTGTGTGCTTTCTGACACATTTGCTTTCTCCTTGTTTTTTTCCTTTTCCTTTTCCTTTCCTCCTTTTCAGAGTTCCATCACTCAGTGTTGATACTGGTAGCAGTCAGAGCTACTGTGTCCAGCTTGCTGGTGGTGTTCACACCATGCATTTGTGTTTGTCAGGTATTTTGGTGGTTTGCTCCATGCCTTTAATACAGAGGCTGGAGCACTGGGAGGATTTAGCCAGATCTCCTCAGAGATGACTCATGCCTCAATGGAGTCGAAAGTAAGATTGCTTTCTTCTATGGAGTTGATGACTGTGGAGGTAAAGGTGCTCCACTCCAGAGTTTGTGGGAGTGAGTTTAAGAGTGCGAAAGCAAGCACTTTTGAATCTACAGCAAATTCTCAAGCTATCAGAGAAGAGAAACCTCAAGGTATCTTGAAATGCAATGAAAGCCTTCCTCCCCAGTCTCTCCTGCCTCACCACAAAAAGGCAAAGAAAATGTGACAAGTCATCTTCCAAGTCAGCTCCCTTTTCTCTTCAAGATCACAAAGGCTGGTTCTGATTCCCCCCACCCAAGGCCCCCTCATCCCCCCATCCTTATCCCAAATGCAACACCAGACTGGCATGTTGTGAGTGTGGAGCTAAGACCTATCTCTGACCCAACTGCCCTGCTTATAGGTGTCCTTTCTGTTCCAACTTCACCCCAGGTCATATTCAAAGAGACTGTCCTGGCAACTGATGCTCCTCCTGTGGAGACCCTGGCCACTTGTTCACTAACTGCCATCACTCCAATGAAAACAATGATAACAACATCATCTACAACAATGGCAACTCTGCAAATGGGGATTTTGTATGATGAAAAGGAACTTCATCTTGAAGATAAAGGTAATGTTACAGTACAAGTGTCCTAACAGACACTAGCTATGGTAGCCTACTGGAAGAATACCTTAGGATCATATTTCCTGAGGACTATAAACCCCTTTACAAGGACTCATTTTACTCCTTCCTATTGTTACGCTCAGGCGTAGACCCGAGTGATGAGGGGCGAGGGGATGTTAACGTCACTATTCAGCTGATGTGGCAAGGGTTTGATAGACGGGCGATCCGCTATCCTCAGCCTCAATGGTATGTTGTGAGCTGTTGACCTGGTCAATGTATGTCATGACACAGGGACGAAGGGAGTTGCTTGGTGATGCAACGACGAGGGACGAAGGGAGCGCCTACTTGATAGTAAGGCAAGGACTGGGGGACCCGAGAGGAATCGATGAACAAGGTAGATTCGGGTAGGTCTAACTTGGGGAATACATCGAGGGTATTGAGGGGTTTATATACGCGAGTCAAGAGAGAATAAAGCGGAGCGTAAAAGGGATGACTCAACTATAGAATGCGATGGAATCGCGAAGAAGGGAAGTGAGTCAGAGATAGCAGTATCAGTACAACTGCAGATACTGCGGATAAGTCACGCTAAATAGGTAAGCGATGATAAGAGAAAAGGGGGGAATAACAAAGTGGCTCAAGTGGGACTCAAACAGCGAGAGCAGTGTCTGTAAGGAAACTAAGGTAAGGGTGAAGGAAAAAGAGTGGGGGTATGCGCGAATCATAACATTACCCCCCAGTTAAGGGTCAAGTCCATGACGAAGACTAGAAATTGCCGTAGCCAGAGCCGGCGTCATTGAAGTCCACCTCCATTGAGACGAAGGGGTCCATGTTGGGAGAGGGGGAGCGGGCGGGCTGTCGAGCGACTGGGGAGCGTCGAGCTCAGGAGAAGGGGAGGCGGTGGGGAGCGCTGTGGTAGGATTCTTGAGAGGAGGAGCCTGACGAGGATGAGGGAGGGAGGACGTGGGAGCGACGAGGCCACGAGGGGCAGGAGAATTGTTGATGGCCCAGGGCATACTTCTTGCATTTGTTGCACTGGTAGCGGGGACAGTTGATACGGATATGTCCGACGGTGTGACAGTGGAAGCATTGGAGAGTAGCATGGGGACGAGGAGAGGGGACTCGTGGGGGGTCAAAGCAGGAGAGAATGTGTAGTTCCGTCTCGTTGAGGGGGGAAGACGATGCCGAGATGGGGGGGGTTTCTGGTGCAGTGGCGAAAGTGGTCAGGGAGGGGTATCGGAGATGAGAGTCAACCTCCACGACAAAGGGGAGCATATCACACTGATACATTGTTTGGATGATGTGGTTCTCCAGAGTTCGGAGGACATGAGAAAGGTGGAAGCGATATGCCACGGTTTTGGCGGAGGTGGTGGGGGCAGAGGTGGTGAGAAGAATTCACGACATGGAAAGGAAGGTTTTATACAAATGGGTGAAGGTGGAGTTAGGTTCCATGGTGTCTAAAAGAGCGCGAGAGAGGGGGAGATGGCGTAGCTGGTAGGCCATAGCGTCGACCAGGTCTTGGTCGAGGGGGAAAGGGTGGGTGGGGAAGGACAGCGGGGGGTGGTTGACCGGAGCACACTGATCAGAGAGTCTATCGATGAGGGGGACAGGGGAAGCAGGGGAAGACCAGGTATATCTGGCCCAGACGTCATCGGAGGGGATGGAGGGGGAAATGGGGGCTTCATAGGCAGGGTCCAGTTGATCCTGGGCGTTGGCGGTGGAAGACCAGCCAGTCTTGACGATGTCTGAAGAATTGTCGTTGGAGGGGGTGGTGGGGATGGCCATGAGGGATGCGATGGTTTGAGGGGGAGAGAGGCTATGACGTTGCTTATATCCGTTCAGGATATCTGCGGAGTTCCGTAGGTTCCTTTCGGGCTCCCAGGAATCTTCTTCTGCGGAGTACTCTTTCCATCGGATCAGGTATTGCCAGGCCGTCAGGGACCCACGGTGTTTGATGATCTTTTCGATCTCGTACTCTTCTTGGCCATCGATTAGATCAGGTGGGGGTGCTGGGAAGTTTGGGCCGTGTATGCGGTTTTCGCGATAGGGTGATAGGAGGGAGGCATGGAAGATGGGGTGGATCTTCCAGGTACGAGGGAGACGGAGTTTATAGGTCAGGGGTGAGAGGACCTTGGTGATGGTAAAAGGTCCTTCGCGTTTTGATGCAAATTTGGGGTTGACGACGAGGTGTTTGAGGTTCCTGGCTTCTAGCCAGACTTGGTCGCCCTTGGTGAAGGGGGAGAAGGATTTCTTGGAACGGGTGGCCATGGTTTGTCTGGCGAGTTCATGGGCAGCGAGGGCTTTGTTGCGGGCAGCTGTGAGGGAGCGGAGGCACTCTTCAAGGGCAGGGATCTTCAATTGGGCGAAGATCTCTGGGAGTGCTTGGGGTTCATATCCCATCATGAGATAGAACGGCGATTGCCCTGTGACAGAGTGGGGGCGGTGGTTGTGGGAAAACTCGGCATGTGGGATTAGGTCAGCCCAGGAGGATGGATTGCTCCCGCAGAAGATGCGGAGATATGTTTCGATCTCCTGGTTGACCTGTTCGGTTTCACCGTCAGTTTGGGGATGGTAGGTGGTGGAGAGGGCGAGGGAGTATCTGAGGAGTCGAGAGAGCTCCTTGGCGAAGGCAGAGGCGAACTGTGGTCCGCGATCAGAGATGATTTTGTCGTAGAGGCTGAAGCGGCAGAATACAGTGAGGAAGAAGAGGGATGCGACTCCCTCTGCGGTGATGGTTTTCTTCGTGGGGCAAAGAATCACCCCCTTCATAAGCCCATGGTCTACTATGACCAGTAAAGTATTGCAACTGTCGGAGAGGGGGAGATCGGTGATGAGATTGCAAGAGATCTGTTGGAAGGGGCGGATGCAGGTGGATTTGATGGGGAGAAGGGGGGGGAGGTGGGGTGGGTGTTCGCCTTGTTTTGTTGGCATGTGGCGCATCCTTCGACGTATTTGCAGACGTATTGGGCGAGGCCAGGCCAGTAGAACTTGGAGGAGACGAGTTGGCGAGTTTTAAGGTAGCCGGGGTGGCTGGCAGTTTCGTGGTCATGACAGCGTTGTAGAACAGCACGACAGAGTGTGTCGTCAGCGGGGATGTAAGTTCGTCCTTGAAAGGTGAGGACGCCATTGTCGTAGCGCCAATCGGCGATACGTTTGCGGAGGTGGAGGGGGGGTGCATGGTCAAAGGAACTGTCAGGGCCAGGGAGTATTTGGAGGAAGTCCTGAACGACAGAATCTTGTTTGGACGCATTGGAGATGCACTCCGAGAAGACAGTGTCGATGAGGTTGACGAAGAGGGATTGGGGGAGGAGGGTAACTCCAGAGTTATCGTCGTCATTGGAGACGAGATCAGGGCGGCGGGAGAGGGTGTCAGGGCCGGCGAGAGATTTGCCGGGGATGTGAGAGAATTTGAGGTCGTAGTCCGCAAGGTCTAGGAGCCAGCGGGCCTGGCGACGGTTAAGGTTCTGGGCAGAGCAGAAGTATGTGAGGTTCTTGTGGTCTGTGAAGACCTGGATGGGGTGGGGGGAGCCGTGGAGGTATTGTCTCCAGGATTGGAGAGCACAGATGATTGCGAGGAGTTCGCGATCATAGATGTTGTAGTTTCTCTCGGCCGGGCTGAAGGACTGAGAGATATAGGAGCAGGGATGCCAATCACCATTGGTATCGGTCTGGAGGAGGATTCCACCAGAGGTGTATTTGGAGGCGTCGGTGGCGATGGCAAAGGGGGCGGAGGTGTTGGGGAGTTGAAGGACTGGTTCCTTCAGGAAGAGATGTTTCAGCCGGGTGAAGGCTGCGGTGCAGAGGGGGGACCATTCCCAAGGGGTGTCTTTCTTGGTTAGGTCAATCAAAGGGCAGGCGATGGAGGAGTAGTCCAGAATGAACCGGCGGTAGAAGTTGGCGAAGCCTAGGAACGATCGAACGTCCTTAAGCTTTTCTGGGGTGGGCCAGGATGCGATTCCGTCGAGCTTGACAGGATCCATGGCGAGCTGACCGGGTTTTACGATCATTCCAAGGTAATCAACTTCGGTCACCCCGAAGCGACATTTCTCGAGTTTGAGGTGCAAGTCGAGTTCTTGCATTCGTTGGAGAACGCGTCGGGTACATTCGATGTGGAGTTCTTCTGTGGGGGAGTAGACGAGGAGGTTGTCCATGTAGACGACAAGCCATCCTTCGGCGATCATGTCTCGGAACGAATCGTTCATGAATCGCTGAAAGTGAAACGACTCAAATATAAAGAGTTGAATAGAGAAGTGGTCACGTCGACCCGTAGAGCTTTAAGGAAAGCCTTGTGAGGAAAACAACAAGACTTCGAAACTGGAGAGCATCCAGCCTCGTCGTCCTGTCTTATATATTGTCTATTCTATGTGTACATGTTTGGCATACTACTATACAGAGTCATCGTACCATGATAAGAGAGAAATACATGATTGGTGGAACTAATAAGAAGCATAAGCATGAGGCGCACACGAGGTGTGGCAGAATGGAAGAGAAGCATAAGAAGTACATAGTCATAACATGAGGAGAGATAAGGGTCTAGCCCTTAGGCATGAGGTGTGCATATTGCACGAGTCTAGACACTGCTGACTAAGCAGGTCACATGATAAGTTAAGGACTTGAGACGACAAGTCCGTCCACCTTGGTGTGGGAATAAGTTACCGTAAGTAGTTGTTCGAGAGTTCGAATCAACCTGAAGTAAAAAGAAAAAGAGAAAAAGAGATAGGAGAAAATACGTTCGTAACAGAAAGGTTGCGGGGGAGTTGGTTAGTCCGAAGAACATAACCGTGGGTTCAAAGAGGCCTTTGTGGGTGACGAAGGCGGCCTTCCATTGATGTCCGTCCTTGATGTGGACGTTGTTGTAGCCCCATCGGACATCGAATTTGGTAAAGAGTTTGGCATCCTTGAGTTTGTCAATGAGGTCTGAGATAAGGGGGAGGGGGTAGGCGTCTCGAACAGTGTGTTCATTCAGATACCGGTAGTCTTGACATGGGCGGAGGCCGCCATCTTTCTTTTTGACAAAGAAGAACGGAGAGGCTTGAGGAGAGTTGGAGGGGCGTATTTTTCCAGCGGCAAGGTTTTCTTCTATGAACGTTTCAGTAGCTATCCGTTCATCAGGGGACAAGGGGTACACCTTTCCGATTTTGGGGGTGAAGGAGGCGTCAAGGTTGATCTCGTGATCGTAGGGGCGAGAGGGGGGAACGTGTTCAGTGGCCTCTTTGGAAAAGACTGAGGCGTAGTCAGAGTACTCGGAGGGTAAAACCTGCTTCAGTTTTGTTTTCTCGGCATTGGCGGTGAGTTCCATGGAGGTGTTGACCTTGCCTATGAGGTTGGCCAGTCCGGAGATGACAAAGCGAGAGTCGCCACGAAAGACTCTATTTACAGTGGCGTAGGGGATGGGGATGGAGCTAAATTCCTCAATGGATTCGTCTTTGAGGAAGCTGGGGAGGTGGCGGTGATCGGGGGTGACGTTGACATGTCGGATTTCGGGGGAGTTGTTAGGGAGGAGGGAGCAGAAATAGGAGTTGTGGTGTTTGGTGTCGGCGGAGTGAAGAGAGTGAAGGAGTTTTGACTGATCTGTGGATTCAGCGATGGAGATGGTCTGGTTAGACCAGTCGATGGAGGGGTTGGTGGCCTTGAGTCAGGGGAGTCCAAGGATGACGTTGGTTGTCCCGCAGTTCATGACATAGAAGGTCACTTTGTGAGTGAGACCTTCAATATGGACAAAGAGTTCCATGGAGAACTTAACTCCTCCCTGGACAGTGGGGTCTTGGGTGACGCTGCAGACATTGAGGGGGCAGGGGAGGCGGGTGGTGGGGAGTTTGTGCTTTCGCACGAAGTCCCAATCGATGCAGGAGATATCGGCTCCGGAATCAATCAGGGCGGTGGTGTCGACAACTTTAAACGTATGCGATGGGACGATGATTTGAATGGGGAGTTTCATTGTTCCAGGCAGGGTAGATACTTTTACATGAGTACGTTTAGGGGAGGAGGAGGAGGAACCTTGCGTCGAATGAGGTCCTCCATCTAAAAACCCGGGAGGGCGGCGATTTTGTTTAATCCGAGCACCAAATCATCATCTTCTTTGACTTCTTCGATGCGGGAGGTGCGAGGGGTGGGGGGGGAGGTGTAGGTAGGGCAGGCCTTAGAGTTGTGGCCTTTCTTTCGGCAGTGTAAGCAGCGGCCTTCTCTGAAGCAGCATTGTTGCTCTTCGTCGGTGAGTTTGGGGGAGCAAGGGGTGGTGACCACGTCAACGTCCATGGTGTTCGGGTCCTTGGGGCGAGGGGTGGGGTTCGAGTAAGACCGGTACTCGGTTTTTGGGTTTTTGCCTGAGATGGCCTGGGCACGTTCCCATTGGGTTTGGAAATGTACAGTTTTATCGTACCAAGAGTCGATGGTGGTGGGGAGGGTATCCATAGCGAAGATTCACTTCATGAGGGGGGCGGGGATGCCATTGGCAAAGAAGTTGATGAGGACGTTCTCATCCTTGATGCCAGAGTTGGCGACGTGGTTGCGGAAGTCCGCGATGTAGGTGTTGAGGGTGGTGGCGAGGGGTTGGCCTTTCAAGGCCGTGCAGTGGTGGGTGGACAGCCAGTGGATGGCGTTGTCCGAGACGTTGTGTTGTTCAAAGGAGGTTTTGAACGCTTTGGTGAACTCGTCAATAGTTCCAAAGGTGGCAGCGTCGATAGCCTTTCGCTGATAGGTATCGGCCCAGGTGAGTGCTGACCCTTTCTTCATGAAGGAGAGGGCGTAGGCGACCTTCTTCTGGTCGGTGTTGTAGACTTCCCCATTGACAATGAGGTAGGCCATGATGGAGTAGTACCATGGCATGGCACGCTCGTAGGATCCATCAAAGTCTTCAGGGACTCCGAGGTGAAGTTCGGTGGGTTTCACCGACGATGGGATGGGGGCGGTGTGGGACATGGGTGGCGGTGGGGCGAATGTTACGAATCCTAGTCACTAGGATCTATTATCTGCCTTAGGAGGGAGTCGAACTCTCAAACTACTCTTTATGGCAATATGTTCTCACACCAAGGAGAACAGGACTTGTCGATTCAAACCCTAAAGTATCACGTGACCTGCTTACAAAGCAGTCTAGACTTGTGCCTCATGGCATAACACATGTCAGG
>JBBPML010000410.1:0-21658 GCA_038090275.1 Austroboletus novae-zelandiae | reverse complement strand
CCTCTTTTTTGGCTACTGGAGGAGTCCTTATGCAGAAAGATAAGAATGGAGATATGCACCCCTGTGCATACCAATTAGGAATCCTCTCTGGTGCTGAAAGAAACTATGACATCTATGATAAGGAACTCCTAGTGGTCATCCATGCACTAGAAGATTGAAGACATCACCTCCTTGAAGCAAGACATGTGGTCCAGATCCTCACAGACCACAAGAACCTAACCTACTTCTGGGCACCCCACAAATTGTCCAGATGCCATGTATGATGGCAAATGTTCCTCCAAGATTTTCATCTTTCTTTTACCCATGTCTCTGGAACTCAAATGAGACCAGCAGATGCACTATTTAGGAGAGATGAAGTATCCACAGAAGAGGACAACACTGATGTTGTCCTCCTGCCAGATGACCTATTCTGCCAAACCCTAGACATGGCTTTGGCAGATAAAATATCACAATCTACCTCAGAAGATCCCTTCATCCTCACTGCTCTCAAGAAGATATATGAAGATATCCCCTCCACTCCCCAAAACCAAGACAAATGACTGGACCTTTGCTAATCAAGATTGGTGTGGGAATAAAATACCATAAGCATCTGGTCAAGAGTTCGAACCAGCGCAAGGGAGAAAAAGAGAAAGAGAAATATACAATCATAACAGATACAGCAGAGCACAGACAATATTTACTGTGATGGTGTTCTTTCTCATTACAAGTCTGGCAATGATTTCCACCTCACCCAGCACCAGGAACAAACTGGGAACACGGTGAATCCTCAGAGTCATCCATTGACATCAGATCAACCTGAAGAGAGTGAAAGCTGAGAGCTGAGCACGAGCACCAAAGACAATGACAAAAGTAAAAAGCCTGACCCTTTTATATTTACAGGTTACCATCCTCAAACATGACTATACATGTCATTACATCTAAAGCCTGGGCCCAGCATAAATCCCGAGGCCACCAAACTGTAAATGGTAAGTCTATCTCACATTGATTACACCCAATGGAAATTAATTCGATCTCAGAGTATGTCCCATCTTCCCACTCCTGCTCTGCAACTCTGTAGCCCAAGGGAATAGTTTCCTTGCCTATGGCAAATTGAAGGGCAATGTTGAATGCTTCACATGCTGCCACTGATTGAAAAGATGACAATAACAATGGTACATCAACAGCTGCATGTCCGACATGCTCGTTTTCATCAGCCACAATATCAGCTTGCACATCAGTGATGTCATAAGAGTCCTCATATTCCGCTAGGATTTCTAGATGGACCTCATCACATTCAGCATATGTGCCGTGCTGCACCTCAGATAGATGTCGCATAGCCTAGCATGTAATGAAGACTTAGATACAGAGAACTTTGTAAGTGTAAAACTTACCAGTGGTGTCTGATTATGTCCAAGCCATGACACAGCATGATTGTTCCATTCCTCCTGGAACTGTGAGCAGTCAGCATTCAGTTTGTCCAAAAATAAACATTGTAACAACCACAAGTGGTCGTCACTGTCAGTGTCGAGGAAATGAAGATCTTCAAGGTGCAAAAAAAAGCCCGCCACTGGTACACATAGTTGATCCCTACATCTTGCCAAAGTCGTTCAATTCAGGTGTTCCATGTGGACTTCCCCCATATGAAAGATGATCGATTAGGACCACGATGTTGAATCATCCATACCGCTACATCCATATTTTCACCACCCCAATCTCCACGAACACATGAAGGAGTACCAAATGCATTAATAGCAGCAAGAAAAGGTCCAGCATCATAGATGTGAGATTGTTCATACTTGCACACAAACCAACCACCTATTCCAATGAAATTAGTAAAGCTTTTGATGACAATAATCAAAACAAACAGTATGACAATATCCATCAATTATTCCATGAATAACAAAACCCCACTGAATTAACTTGTGATGCCCATCAATATGCCACATGTAGTTTGATCATGGTGCTTGATACTTTCAACATTGCACTGTTGTTTGACAATGAATCACCCTTCCAAGTGGATCAACATATTGCATGGACAAGTGAACATGTTCTCTTTGTATGCGTAACCCATGAGATGTGAGAAATGCCATCACGAATCAAAGTCCTGCATTGGGGCACTGCTCTTTGTAATAGCACACTAGAGCATCCAGATCATTATCAGTAACATTATTGAATTGCTTGGAAAGGCCACAGGCCTGAAGGTGGTGATGTAGTGTGTTTCTATGTATCCCTAGTATCCTTGCAATTGTTTGGATGGGGATGTGTCAGGCTGGTGACATTGCATCTGCCAACCATGCCTCATCAATCACACAGCTTGGGCGACCATGATGACCAGATAGACACTCCATGGGAGAAATGTGAATAATAGCTATTCCCATTTCCTCTCTTTAGGCAATCTTAATCATTTTATCAATAGAAAATGTCCAAGGAAAATACACACTGTCCTCCTGCAACCCTAACCACATTCTCCAGAGTATCTGTGAGATCACAGAGCCTATTTGTGCATGTAGTAATCCAAGCCACATCATCTACTTCATGTTGAAGAGCATCCAGAAAGGGAATTAGCTGATGAACCTGATCGAGATGGATCTGATGGTGAACTGGGTTGCCATCTTCTTGTTGTAGAAGCTGCCATGCCTGATGATGTCCCTCACATATAATTTGATGTGCCCAGAGAGCATTGGGACTCTAGTAGTCCCTAGGTGGAAGGCTGGGAAAGTCATGAGGCATGCTAGTGACAAGTTGCAAGTATGTAGTCAGATAGGTGGAAAGCTGCAAGGGACTATGCCATGTTGGAAAAAATTAAGGCTGGTAAAGTCTGACATCACCCTGTGGCCTCATTAGATTGGATGATTAAAGGAATATTGCTGTGGATTGTGCAACTATGGAGTGTCCAAAGGGAAGGTGCTGATTTTGTGTGCAGTACACTACAACATGAGACTGTATCTACATCTATGTGACAGATCTAAACATCAGCAGCCTGCTTACCCAGTGAATGGGACTTTGACAAATCAGAGCTTCTTAATGACAGCTGCAGTGAACTCTGAAGTTGTTGCAGCACCTGGGGAGGTTGAGTCAATTGTCTCAGATGCGCAAAATCCACTCACCTCCCATATATGCAGTACGGATTTCACCTGCATTGATTACATCAAATGTTGCACTGACAATGCTATTGGCAATCAAGTCAAGCCTGTGGCGCAGTTTGTGAAATGGCTAATCAATGGATAATTCGGGTACACTTACCTGAGATGCCAAAGCATCATGGTAGCGCTGAGAATCATTGCTGCTGGGTTTGCATGGTTCATTCCTGTGATGTCAGAAGCTATGTGTCTGCATCCAGGCTCGAAAAGCACATAATCCTGAAGGTGTGTAAGATGATGAACTGTATCAGTCAAATGGCATGCACAGACCGATCCTACATTGCAGCCGGGGACAATGCTGGGCCCACCAACAAGCACTGCTCTGATGTTGGAGATAATTGCATCATATAAGTTTGGCATCACCATGATGTCAAACTGATTTGGCTTAGCAACAAGTTGCATAGAACTGGGGAAAAACATAAAATCAGAGTCTATAGTACATGTGTGAACCATGACATACGTGTTGTTGATAATCATGTCGTTGGCTTCAATGCCTGCAGATTTGTATTCTTCTGCCACTCTTCAGAAGGTATTCAAGAAAAGACCATCACCCAACTTCATGATATTTGCCTTGTGGATGCAAGTGACTTTCTGCAAATTCTGGTGAGTCATGTTTGGGAATGGTATGGTTCATGACGAACACATACCTTGTGGTCATTTTTGAGGGCAAAGTCAAAGGCAAAGCGAGAGATATGTTCTGCTTTGGATCTAGTCATGACTTTGAGACTTTCGATGACACCAGGATAACTCTGATGCTCCAAATCAGAGTATTCACCTTCCATGTTTTCATGTATGATGGCGAAATCCACGTTTGAGTGACGAGTAGGGAATCCAGGCAAAGACTTGTAGAGGACGACAGAGGTGTAAATATCTAGTTGCTGATGCATAGCAACATTCCAAGAAATATGGCCGGACTGTGGGATGGGAGTAAAGAGAATGCCTGAGAAGGGTCAGTTCCTTGTTGGTGAAGAAGTGAAATACAAGCAGGATTACCCTTTAAGCCAACACAGTTGCATTTTAAACTCTCCATGGCCTGCTTGAAGAGGTCTTCGCCCACTGAGGACATGCCAGAGACGTTATACTGCTCCCATTCAATGGGTGTGTTGACATAGTCGAAAATCTCCTTGACCAAGTCAGTGATTTCAGCACCAATACCATCTCCAGGGATGAGTGTAACCTAAGGCAAGGTACAGGTGATGGATGGTTGGGAGGGTACAGAATGCTTACAGTGTAGACACCACCATATTTTGTTTGGGACTAGGAATGATGAGAGATCGAACACAAGGCTTACTGTGTCACTCTTGGAAAACCGTCGGAGAGTGTAGTTGCAGCCCTCTTGGCAGTGTCAGAAGGCTTTTGGGTGGGATAAAGACACATATGGACTGCTGAGGAAGGGAGTGCATCGCAGACGCGAGGGCATTGCAGAGCATACTGGTGAGGAAGAAAGAATCAAGGAAAGAAACGGAAGTAACGGTATATGTTACGTGCTTACCTCCCAGCCAGGCCATAAGCACATGTTGAACTGAACAATCAAGCACCTCATGATTCCTCGAGAGCAACACTCAGAATTCTATTTTGCGGATGGAACGGTGATCTTTTTGGTATGTATTCTATGTATTCTATGTATACATGCTCACAGGAATGCAATAGGTTTGAGAACCAACTCACCATATTCTCTACCGACTGTACCCTGGCTACCTTGCAAAGCAATCACTGTTATGAATGGTCTCTGTGAGACTATCATGTGCCCCTTGCGGGCTTATCTTATATGTCCTCAACAGAATGACGAATGTGACCCTCTACAGGCACATATATTTTCATTTCTCTTTATTTATTCCTTTTATCTTATCGGGATAATGTATCCCTACACCATATCCGAAGACATCAAGGTCTTCAACCCCTTATCTTATCAAAGGGATACAAGACCCCTTCTCTATCTTATCAGATCATCTGGTCATGATCTACCATCATAACACGATCTAGTATTGTGCTATCTTATCAGCTATAGACCAGAAGCCATTATCTTATCAAAGACCACATGTTGATCATGTGACAACACACTAGATGATCAGGAGCTAGACTCCTAATCCTTATCTTATCAGGCAAGACCTGTTATCTATTATGAAGAAGCTCTCCCACAGTCAAGGTGGCAAGACTTCTACTCTCATAGATGCCAAGGGCTAGACCCTTGATCCCTATCTATCACATTGCTTAGTCAGCAGTCTAGACCAAGACAGTGCTTGCACTGCTATCTATGACATCACACCTTATGTACAGGCCTGGACCATGACATCACAACCCTAGATGGTCACAGCCTTGATGGCTATGTTCTTATCTATTAAAGACACATGCCTAGCGCATGTTCCCTATATATCACAGCATGCTTGCAGCATGTTGTTCATATATCCTATTGCCAAAGCCAGCATGAGGCTTGCATCTATCCTTATCAGGGAAGACCCTGTACCCTTATCTATAACCCTTGACGGGTTTTACACCCTAGACCTCCAGGACAAGCCTTGAGGATAACTTATCTATGATGTCATGGGCTAGACTCCTGCCATTTATACCATATATATCAAGACATGCATTAGACATGCATCACCTATCTATGCCGCATGCCCGGCACATGCATGCCAAGGAAGTATAAGGCCAATAGCATATTGGTCTCTTATCTTATTAACACAGACTCTTATCTTAGCCAATGGAAAGAGTTCCCATTTATAGTAATGTATCATAACATGTACAAACAGTAGAATAGTATATAAAGACCCAGGTCCTCAGAGCTGCACCCCAGCTTTGAAGACTTGGAGATTACCTCAGAAAGTCTTTGGTTTCCTCTCCTCAGCTCACCTGGCAAAGTGCCAGCAAGTCTACAAGACTAGTGGGTCTGGACACCAAGGCTAGACACATCCATTCAAGACTAGTGGAGCAGAGCTCAAGACTAGCTTTATCTTATTCAAGTCTTTCTACCCCAGTGGGAGACATACTCTGAGGCTTTGGTTTCCCTTGACTGAGCCCTAGCACGAAGGGTCAGATAACGATACTCTCAGTAGGGTTTCTTAACCCTACTTCATCATATAAAGGAGTTGGAGAGTCGTTTCAATCACCAATTTTTGAATCTCTCCTCTCTCTTCCTCCCAAAGAAGTTCTAAACATGGAGGGTAGCTGTGGCGAAAACCCAATTGTGCTGGACAGCATTGTTCCACTTGAGTTCAACCACTTGTTGAGATTTTTGTTTGGTTGTTGCATGTAACTACATCCATCTTTTTGAATTGCACACTGACATTTAGAATATTGTTTAGTTATGCGGGCGAAGAGCTCCACCAAGAGTTTCTTGTGTCTGTCCTCAAACTGTCAGCTTTTCTCGAAATTACACATGCCTTCCAATATGCAGTTGTGGAACTTGCCTGTTTACCACTTGACACTGCTTACAAACCTCAACTTGGACGACTACACTGTGTAGATGAATGGGTTGCACCTGCCTTCCAGGATTTGCTCTTAAGGCCAGTCTCATCCATTTCTCTTCTCGAAGCACTCCAAATGGGACAAGAGTATTATTACATATTTTCTTACACAAGGGGTCTTATCGAGGAACACTATCAGTCTATCACGTACTTGGAGCCAGAATTGACACAGTCAGAAAACTGCACTACATGGTCACATTGTGCCTCTGTCTGGGAGGAGGAATGGTGGGGTGGAGTGGTATGTCAGCTCCTTCATCCTGATGATCCATGCCATGGCAAGGAACTCCTGGAGCTCATCGACAAGACGGAGATTCCAGGCGTCTGTCATCATTGCAAGAACGCGATGGTGTTGAAACTCAGAGACTGGACAGATGTCTTTCAAAATGAGGATGCCCTGAAGAATGCTGCTGTGGTAAACATCATGAAGATACAGACAGACGAGCAGATCAGGATACTGTTTAGATGCCCCTTGGTAGCTAAAATTGATTAGCACTTACAGTTGTACTCTACTTTTTGTATACTGTCACATTCATCCGTGTTCTCTCCAATGGTAAAAAAGATGTGCAATTCCAAAAAAAGATGTGCGATCTCAAGAAAAAAATATGCGTGATCTCAAGAGAAAAAATATGTGTGATCCCAAAAAAAAAGATGTGCAATCTCAAGAAAAAAATATGCATGATCCCAAAAAAAGATGTGCAACCAAAAAAAAAAGTATGTGATTAAATGTGCAATCGGACCGCCATAATGCCAGGTCATTTTCTCTGCATAGTATAAACCAATGAATACAACATATCAGATGATCATTTGATTAGATACTGTTTGTAATTACAACACCATGAGTGCTTCAATGCACAGATTATTTCAATTATAAATTCTTATTGTCACTGTTACAATCATATATTTCTCTTTCTCTTTTTCTCCCTTGCACTGGTTCAAACTCTCAATCAGATGCTTATGGTATCTTATTCCCACACCAAGGTGGATGAGACTTGTCCTCAACTTGTCTCTAACTTATCACATGACTGCTTACATGCGCAGTCTAGACACCAGCACTTGCTGCACCTCATGTCCGAAGGGCCAGACCCTTATCTCTTTCTTATGATGTCACATCTTGTGCCCCATGTCTAGACTTGTGCCAGCCAATGGCGCATTATGCTCATGTATCAACCTATGGCATATGTTTCTCTTGCTGTGACCAATCCCACAATATGTATACCACGCATACATATCATGATCTGCAAATCTAGAATGTTGTTCAAAGCAAGACATGACCATGTAGTATAATTGCACCTACATGTTCACGTAGTACAAAGCCCAATCATCCTCTTTGTTGTTCGTGCATGAGATTGATCGTCCCTGACAAAGGAGTGAGTCTGTTCACCCTTCAGAAAACACTGGTATGACGTGGCAAGCATAAATGACGAGTGCTGGGTTGATGAACCCAAAAGCTCCAGATAATTCTGGTACAAAGCCTATTTTTGGGAGCCGTGTGTTTTTGATGTTCCAATGGTAGTCAGGTATGCCTCCCAACCAGCGTATCCAGAGCACATCCTTGTAATGGTCCTCACCATCATAGCGAAGTCTGAACATAAAGGCAGCCAATACCTGTGCATACCAAAAAGGATGGGGATTAGGACCATCCTCACGAGAATGAAGCATGACTATGCCCCCATGACCAGGCTGCAATGTATCATAGGTGTGTTGTATGTCATGTGTTGTGAAATTTATCTGGAGGTGCCTGGGCATGCAAATCCTATTCAGTCCATTGATGAATTGAAATGATTGGCGCTCATCAGAACTGAAAACCTGTTATGCTCAGGTGTAGACCCGAGTGACGAGGGGCGAGGGGACGTTAACGTCGCTATTCAGCTGACGTGGCAAGGGTTGATAGACGGGCGATCCGCTATCCTCAGCCTCAACGGTATGTTGTGAGCTGTTGACCTGGTCAACGTATGTTGTGACACAGGGACGAAGGGAACGCCTGCTTGACAGTAAGGCGAGGACTGGGGGGGCCCGAGAGGAATCAATAATCAAGGTAGATTCTGGTAGGTCTAACTTGGGGAATACATCGAGGGTATCGAGGGGTTTATATACGCGAGTCAAGAGAGAATGAAGCGGAGCGTAAAAGAGATGACTCGACTATAGAATGCGATAGAATCGCGAAGAAGGGGAGTGAGTCAGAGATAACGGTGTCAGTACAACTGCGGATACTGCGGATGAGTCACGCTAAATAGGTAAGCGAAGATAAGGGAAAAAGGGGAATGATATAGTGGCTCGGGCGGGACTCGAACGGCGAGAGCAATGTCTGTAGGGAAACTAGGGTAAGGGTGAAGAGAAAAGAGTAGGGGTATATGCGGATTGTAACAAAACCCATTCATCACCATCATAATCAAGGTTTTGAAGACACACATAAAGATGGTCCTTCAGTTTCAGAATAAAGCTCTGAATAATAAGGTCAGAGTCATGAATAATCTGCAAGACCGCATTGAAATGAACTCACTTCTACAGCTGGATCTTTCCCATGATCGTTTACAAACTGTGCCAAATTGATGGTATGGTGTGTGTCATGATTGAGGTAGTATCTTGCTGATAGATCTCTGAATTTACTATCCTCAGCCTCGACTTAACCAATGCTGATTCCCTGGGGGTCAATTTCTCGCCATGCACAAGTCAGTCATCTCTCCTGTTTTACAATTTGCCTCAAGGGGTCTTGTTTGTTTATATTCTGATAGAAAGCTTTCGACCTCCAGTGAGCAAGTTCTCCCTTGCAAGAGATTAACAAATTTTCTATGACTATGTCTTAAAACTTATGATTTGAGTTGTATACAAATTTGTAGTTCCTAAAGATCAAATTGTGTCCACATAGTGACCAAGGGCATGTATTTTGTACATTGCCAAATTAAACAGTTTGGATCGAGCAGAACAGATGGTGCTTTCAAATTCTGGTGAAGTATTCTTTTCACTTCTTTGCTTTTTAAGCTTTGCTGCTGCTCATCTTCCTCATGCAGCCCTCTCCGAAGGTAGCTCCATGGTTTGGAATGAAGAACATGTACAGTCCTTGAACTTACGTAGTTGCTGACCAAGGAGCCTCATTGCTTGCTGCAGGAATTCTAAAGATTTGTCAGTATGCATGCGGAGTTTGGCCAGAGCATGCCACTGTGCAAGCTGGAACAGCAATATGCATATGATGTCATCATGATCTGAGGAAAGAGACCCTCAAACACAGGAATGGCACACTGAAGCTCAAATGAGTCTGAAGTTCATTGCTTTTTTTTTGGCAGAAGTAGTACTCACCTGGAGTATATTTTCAAAATGCCATGCAGGACACTGATGCATCTCTGAAACATCAGGTGGGAAACATCGAATAGCCCCCAAGCGGAATGGGAAAATAGCATGAAACCTAGGTATTTTACTTATAAGTTTAGCCAGGCTCCATGAAGATAATACAACATACCAAGAATTTACGATCTCAATAGCTTTATGGTCAACCACATACAGCAAGCAAAACAGATGCTTCAGCACAGAGATGAAAACTCCCAGCTCGAACTCATGCAAGAGGTCAACTGTTAGAATTTGAAATATATTACACCCAAATGATGCCAGGGCTTCTGCAAAGGCATTCTTGGGGATTCAATTATAAATCTCTAATCCATACCTTCATAAAATAGCTTGACTTACGAATGTAGGTACCAGAGAAAATCTCTTTAAATAGTTTTCCGGGATTGTACCTTTTATGGGTGAACCTTTACTGTATATTGCTTTGCATGCTTTGCCACCTGCTTCCAAAAATATTCCTGTATCTTTGATACTCATGCTGAGAAATCAGCAAGGAGACCAAGATGGGCGAAATCTGATTTGGGAATAAGACAATGTGGACAAGGACAATTTCCCTTATCTCAAATGGTTGCCAGAAGAACTCTATTGAGCAAACAGTTAGTCCAATGGCTATATGACCCAACAAATGAAAGTTACTTCTCTGGATAGTCTGCCGAATAGGTGAAGATACGAGGGTACACTCGATATTCCTTACTGTCATGGCATTCAATGACAATACCATTCTTGTATGTGTCCACAAACTCTTCATCCAGCAATGTCTTCCATACAGCGTGCACCAATTCTTGTTTACAATGTGTCAAGATGTCTGCCATGGATTTCTTGGTCGTCTGTTGAGAAATGAACTCATGTACATTGTGAGGGACCTAAATCATACATCATGATGAGTATGTGCCAACTTGTACACCATGACAAACCTTTGGAATGAAAGCTACCAGATAACATGTTCCAGGTGTATTTGTCCATGCATGGATATACTTTGAAAGGTTTCCAAAAGACAAGTACACAGGCCAGGTGAAAGCATGCCCAAACTGTGCAAGATGTGTTGAATTTGAGGAGAACATCATTCCAGCAATAACTCGTTCGAGTTGACATCCATCAGCACAGCACTCTTTCTGAATTTTGTCATGGGCCGGAATCCACGTATCCAAAGTGTAGAGCTTGTCATATATTCGTTGCTCTATATCGTCTGTAGGAGATTTCCAGACCCATTTGAATGGAGTATAATGAAACCATTTTGATGATGATTCCTTAAAGGTGGTGTGAATGACTGCAGTTGGGTTTTGATGGAAGAAGCTCAGAATGGTAAAATCTTCTGCATTAACTGTGGAAAATTGTTGGCACAAAGGGATAGATATAGTGATTGGAGATTCCATCCATCCATCTTTACGAAATGGATTCTCTCCATGCAAGTCTTTCTCTGAAGTATCCAAACACTGTAAGGCTGTCCCAGCATTGAATTCCTTTAGATCCACAGGCAAGAAGTCTTTGGATGTCAACACAGTCTTCGTCAAATGGGTCACTTCAGCTGCTGACTTCTGATTACTTCCTGATAGCATCCACATCATCAATCTCCAGACTAATATGGATTTTCAAGGCCATGAAGGTATGGGGGGAGCTGGGAAGTGAAGGGGGTTCTGACTCTGCTGAGCAGTGGGATGCCAAGTAGATAGTTCATCAAGAATCAGGAAGGAGTCTGGGTTATGTGAGGGGCGATGATGATACTCTTGAGCTATGCCAAATGAGTTGTAAGCTGTTTGAATTGTGTCAAACACATGCAGGATGACACGACGAATAAGTGGTGGTGATGTACTAGGTTCCAAGTCAATGGGAAGTGGGGGAGCTGCCTCTGGGAGTACATTCCTAAAGCAAGCTGGCAATCATTGTACTTAACCTGGATGTTGAGCAATATCCAAGTTTTGACTGTCATGCAACAAGAATTGTGTGGCAGCTTGAGCATTCTGAGCATTCAAGGAAGGATCTATGTTTGTGAATAAACCTGATTGTAGCAGCAGAGTATCAGGACCATTGTAGTAGGACTTACCCAAGGCTAAAATTGAAACCGAAGGTTGGGAAGAACTCGCTTTTGATGTAGAACTTGGCAGATCTAAGATTTCAAGGAAGAGACCTGAGAAACTCAAAACAATCTGATTGTTTAATGTACTCACTTGGTATGGGAGGCATTAATTCTTGAATTTGAAATATTGTCCTGCTCTCAGAGGCTGGGTTGGTGATACTTGTCTGAATGGATGCTGAACCCTCTTGTACTGAATCATTTACTAGCTCCATGCAAAGTTTCTTGGATGGTAGATCTGAGCCATCAGAGAAATCAGACAGGGAATGCTTCTCCTGGGGCTGAGAAGCATATCGCCGAAAGTGTTGACAGCTCAATCTATGAACAGATACTCCCCAAGGATTGTTGAAGGAATGCTGAAATGGATCTCCACACTTGAAACATCCAGCCATTGGAATATAGGCTACTCAAAGGCAAGGAGGAGACTATGTCTGAGTCACACCTGTGTCATGCCATTTAACCAAAATGGGGAAGCACCAGGGCAGCTGACCACTCTAAAAAAAGGAAACATCATTTAGTGTCCATTTTGCAATGAAAGATCTTGGTCAGGACATGATGTCATAGGAATACAGTGTATACAACACTAGTTCTTTTGATAGGAATACTCTTGTGTAATGTGGCAACTGAAACGATAAGGTAGATGATCTATTACATGAAATTAACCATAATGACAAATCTCATTGAGAAACAACAGAAACTGCAAAGTTGATCCATAATGATGGATTGCTTGACATTCAAGAGCTCAGTTTTGCCACAGACACTGAGCACTTTCTTGTTGTGAACCATACTATGAAGAAGTCATCAGCAGGAATAAACAACTGTTACCAGAGAGGTGCATGCAGAAATCAACTGATTCAGAGAGACTGGATCCATGGTAGTGTCAGCATCAACAGTGAACAGATATTCATAGAACGTAGAGTTGACACTGATGATGTTCTTGACCTGGGGATACATCTTGAGCTCCAAGGGGTTCATTGGAGAGGTTGAAGTGGACCTATCCAGCCCTTGTGTGTTAGACATCACATCACACAGTCCAACAAAGAAACCTACCTTGTTCGAGAAATGCATAACAACCATCTGTGAATTTTGCTTTCCTCAGTTGCCCAGACACGATCATTCTGTCAGCTTTCCAACCTTGATGACTATGAGATAAGGCATGATGTAACTGGAGCTCACCTTTGGAGTACTGTAATGGCAGGACATGTCATTGGTATCACAAAAGACAAGAAAGGCAAGGACTCACGCGATGGACTCAATCCCCTGAACAGTCCTTTGCTAAAAGATGTGACCATCAGTTTAACAATATGTTCAAGGAATGTCATGATGGGACTCACACTCCGCCCTCAGAGACGATTGCTCTGAGCTCTTTGTTGATGTATGTCCATGGGCATGACCTCAATGATGCATCACGAAGCTGGATATGGGATTTGATCATGTCTATATAGCATATATGTGGAGTGAAAGAAATGAGTTTAACGACCGATAAAAAAGAGCGTACTGAAAGGATAACTTGAAAGCCAGTATGCAATCTGTATTGAGAGAGATGCAAATCAGCAAGAGGAACGAATTACAGGGTGATTATTTACCCCTCCTGTTGATCTGCTCACGAGAAGCACCCACACTGGTATCTGTTGGCCGTATATACTTTGAAACTTTCATTTTGAAAATTCAAACACTATACAGAGCATATAGAGATGGATCATTAACCACTTTGTCTCGAATAGGATTATAGACTTCACTTACCCAGCATATGCAGGGATTTCTTTGTTGAAATTAAAGTCCTAACTTAATAGGCTTTGATACAACACAAAATCTACTACACTTGTAGTAAGATGTGATAAGGCCATGGTATTCATTTATATCTGTAACCATGTGTCTACAAGGGTTCTTGACATGTGTTACACACAGTCTAGCCTGTTGTATTGAGTACACTTCCCTTATTACTCACAAATTATGCCATAGTGATCTATTACAGAAGTTTCACCTTCTTATGGTAGTTTGGCTCATTTGTTTGGTCTTATGTGCACTGGGCCGCAAGAGGTGTGAGTTTATGTGTCCACTAAATCGCGTTTTGGCCGCATTTCAGCTTTCTAAGCATTTCTCACTCCACATCACTTATTCCATGGGTTTCTTGATGTTTCCATGAGATATCCATATATAGAGAGCTCCACAGCATGTACAAACACTTGTGTAGCTATATAAATCCTGGGGATAGACCCAGGAGAGTAATAAGACACTTACTCTTGTTCCCCATCTTTGAGCTCAGGAATATCTCTTTTTCCTCGCTCTACTATCTCTCTGTTAGCAAACTGCTCTACTGCTTGGTGAGTCTCCCACCTAAGCCCTATTTCCTCTTGCTCCTGTGCCATTGGGATACCCTGCATTCCCAATAGAATCACTTGAGGAAAGGTGACAGCATCCACCACATCAACAGCCAGCATAACAATACCCATCATCATCAGACAGAAGACTCCTTGACAACCTCAGCAGTTTCATTCTCCATAATCTCACCCGCAAGCACCTTTTTAGCCATCAATCCCTCCTTCAAATCAGCATTTTGAAACATATTCCAGGACAGCACATAAGACTCAGAACAGTAATTGGAGTTGGTCTCCCCCCAGTTTGATGTTAGCCGATGGTGATTGTTGAACTTATCAGAGAGAAATAACTTTCGATCTTCATATTCAACGATGTTGTACATGTTGCTGCATTGCAATCCAGCAACATTGCTCGCAAGTGGGATATGTGCCTGCGAGGACACTAGATTGAACGGGTCTGTGTAATTGTCAGGAGGAACTCCTGGGGATGTGTAGGGCATGTATGGGTCACCGGTGGAATGTGTTACAATCATATATTTCTCTTTCTCTTTTTTTCCCTCACACTGGCTCAAACTCTCGATCAGACGCTTATGGTACTTTATTCCCACACCAAGGTGGACAAGACTTGTCCTTGACTTGTCTCTAACTTATCATGTGACTGCTTATGTTCGCAGTCTAGACGCCGGCACCTGCCGCACCTCATGTCCGAAGAACCAGACCCTTATCTCCTCTCTTATGATGTCATACCTCATGCCCCATGTCTAGACTCATGCCAGCCAATGGCGCATTATGCTCATGTATTAACCTATGGCATATGTTTCTCTTATCTCTATGAACTATACTATTTATGGTATTTACACAAACATGTACATACATTGTGCATGATATATAAACCCCAACGTCTCAGAGCTGCACTCTAGCTTTGAAGACTTGGAGATTTCCTCTTCTCATACCTTGAGACAGAGTGTCCCCTCAGCTCATCTTGATAGGGACAAGCTCTACTATTTGCATATCTCCCTTGATAGGCCTGTGGCCTACTATTTGTTGAGGTTGTGGTGTGGTTCACCAGAACCCTGGTAACACTCCTCCTCTCCTTTGATTGGCTAAACTACACCTATCGGTGGTCTCCCAACTCTATGGCTAGAAGAGCTGTTTCAGAATGGACATCAATGCTATCTTCAGCCTCAGCATCATGGAGGCGGTTCTGCTTCTGCTTCTCAACATCAAGTGTGTGAATATGATCTTCAAGAACATGAAATGCTGTTTGTGAGAGGAAAACCTAAGAAAAATAGTAAGAAGACTTCCAACTGAATAATATTCAATGCTAAATACCTTCTCAAGGTGGGTGTGGTTGGTGAAACACTCTAGTAGAGCTTATGCAAATAGTATGAAGGAATTTAGACCCTTGGTCTATCAAAGAACTTCAGACTGTGAGAGGAAATCTCCAAGTCTTCAAAGCTGGGGATCCAGCCTTGAGACCTGGGGGTTTATATACTATTCTACTGCTTGTACATGTTAGAGTAAACTACTATATAAGGGAACACATCCCATTGGTTAGATAAGAAGCTGTGTGAATATGATAAGAGTTAGATACGCCATAGACTGATAAGAAAGAAGCATAGTGGTGATTAAACATAGCCTTGTCCATGAGGCAAGATAGAAGCCGCATGTGAAATGTGTATTGGGCATAGGGTATGATGTCATAGATAAGGAGATAAGGGTCTAGCCCTTTGTGCATGTGATGTGATCATGTGACCGAGTCTAGGCTGCTGATGTAAGCAGTCACGTGATAAGTTAGGTGCGACTTGAAGACAAGTCCTTTCCACCTTGGTGTGGGAATAAGTTACCATATGTGGTAGGTTGTGAGTTTGACCCAGCCAAGTGGCAGGAATTAAGTTAGGTGAAATGAGCGATCATAACAGTTGGATTGATGAGTTGTCATTGAGTTGATGCTGACATGGTTGTGGCGCTCATTGTTGAATGTGGGTGATCACGGCTACACCGTCATTCGTCATGGTTGCAGCCATGTCAACTGTTGTCATGGCTCCATTGTCCATGGTTGTGGCTCTGTCATTGTGGTTGTGGCTGACACTGCCGTCGCTGTGAAGTCTGTGGTCGTGACTGTGACATCAGAGCTGTGGGTACATTGTCCCTGGTTGCATTGTCGTGGTCACAGCTGTGATGTCTGTGTTCATGGGCATAGCTGCAATGTTGGAGTCATAGCTGCATCGTCCATGGTCGAGCTTCCATTGTCATCATGGCTGGTCGCCATCATTGCACCGCTGTTTGTGCACCATTGATGCAATCTGTAAAATAAAATGAGTGAATAATATAAGTAAGATAATAACTTACCACTGTATCAATGTGCGATGGTGTGCTGCGTTGGTGCTGGGTGGCATTAAGCCAGTTGGTGGCGGACACACTGTCACTGTCATGCCATTGGAGTTTGTGTGCCACTTTGATGATTGTTCTAGGCTTGGCCTAGATCAAATCTTTCAATCACTTTCTCCGCATAGCAGGTTTGATCTAGGACTAAGGATCGCTTGTTGTGATCTCTAGTAATCCTCATACCAAGATATTCAGTAGCTTCTTCTAGATCATGAGATTTCCATCATTTCATGAATTGCTTCTTGTGAGCAAGGACTTGTGGTTTACTACTTCCAATAAAAAGAGCATCATCCACATAGACTAGGATAAGAATAATATCCTGACCAATCATCTTTACATAGGTT
Organism: Austroboletus novae-zelandiae; assembly: GCA_038090275.1. Taxonomy (NCBI): domain Eukaryota; kingdom Fungi; phylum Basidiomycota; class Agaricomycetes; order Boletales; family Boletaceae; genus Austroboletus; species Austroboletus novae-zelandiae. Next base: position 4,618 of record JBBPML010000410.1, on the reverse strand, counting down.
CCTGGATCGGATGTAGTTCAGTGAAATCCCATCTCTAGAAGGGATTTGTGTAGCTGCTTGTTCCATTGAAGGGCAGCTTGTTTAAGACCATAGATGGCCTTACAAAGGTGACAGACTTTGGTCTCCTGACCTTTCACTTCAAAACCTTCTGGTTGTACTAGATATATTTCTTTGTCAAGTTCTCCAAAAAGAAAGGCTGTTTTGACATCCAGTGCTTCAATTTCCCAATCGTGTAAAGCTGCTAAAGCTAGAATGAGATGAACAGTCTCAAAATGAGCAACTGGAGAGAAGGTTTCTTCATAGTCAATTCTGAAGACTTGGGTAAAACCCTTGGCTACAAAGCGAGCCTTTTTTCGACCATCGCTTTTAACTGCATATACACATCGTCCCTTGACAGGTTTACGACCCTTAGGCAGATCTACCAGATCCCATACATTTCGATCTCGAAGAGATTTATACTCCTCCTCCATTGCTACCTTTCATTGCATCTGTTCCTCTAGAGACATTTTGAGGACGTCTTTATAGTGTGAGGGAACAGCAATAGGTGCAGAGTTAATTGCCATAGAAAAATGGTGGCGAATCCATTGAGAACTATACATCTCACCAAGATCAGCATTATTGGTGGGTTCTTGATCAGAGATATGCATATTCTGCTCCTCCTGAATTGCAGGGAGTCCTCTATCAAGGTCCCTTTCAATGTCCATCACAGAGCGATTACCATAGGCATTATTAGGCAAGATCCTTTGTATTTGTCTTCGATTGGATTGCCTCACTTCAGCAGGTGGTCTATAAGTAGATCTCTTATCCTGAGAAGGATGGTGCTGATGTGGTCTCTGACGAAATTCAACTAGTGATTCATCAGGTTGTTGCCTAGGAGGTAGCCAGACTCATGGTCCTTGTGGAGATAGATCAGGATCAGTAGGAGGTAAATCAGTAATAGCATGTCTCTTGTGTTGATGACGATCTTGGTACTGTGTATGATGACCAGTATCAGGTTGTTGTCTCTTCTCAGCAGGATGCACAGGAGAAGGGTGATAGGATGGTGGGTCATCATCAAAGAGTAATGGTGAAAGACCATTAAGAGGTGAATTCCAGGCATCAGGAGTAGGTGGTCCAGATGATTGCCCATTGTCTGGATGATCTGGTGGATTGGGATGATCGGGTTCTAGAGGTATTGGAAAATAAAAGTCTCTGGACAGTTCCGGATTCTGTTCATCAGAGGGAAGGTCATTAGATGCAGTAGAGTCTTCGTCTTGTGGTTCAAGATCCATGGGAATTGGGTCAGGTCTGTCATTTTCTTTGTTCTTGGAACAGTACGGATAGGAATCCTCATCAAAGGTGGCTGTATCAAAGTCAACTTGTGATCGATCTGATCTAGAGTAGAAAGTCCATTCTTTGGTTCCTTGAGGGTAACCAATGAATACCATTTCAGCAGATTTGGGAGATAACTTGTTCTTTCTCTTCGCATCAGGTATATGGACATAAGCTTTACATCTAAAGACCCGAAAATATGAAACATCTGGTACTTTACCAGAGAATAGCTTTATGGGTGTCTTCCACTTAGCTCGATGAATAGGTTGATGATTATAAATGTGAAGTGCAGTGGACATAGCATCTTGCCAAAAGGTTTGTGGCATACAAGCATGGTGAAGCATTGCATGAGCTTTCTCCATGATGGTTCAATTGAATCTCTCTGCTTGACCATTCTGTTGAGGAGTGTGGGGAACTGATGTTAAGTGTGTAATACCTCTGGACGTGAAGAACGAGCAAAGTTCTCCAGCCAGGAATTCCCCCCCTCGATCAGAATGAACAGAGGTGATAGTTGAGCCAAGAAAATTCTCAGCTCAAAGAACCATGTTCTTAAAATGAGATGCGACAGCACTCTTCTGTTTGACAAAGGCAAGCAGAGCATAGGAGGAATGATTGTCAATGAAAGTTAAGATGTACTTGACATGGTAGCAAGAAGTTACAGGCATAGGACCCATAAGGTCAGTATGAACCAGAGCCAGAGAACAATTAGCACACTTGAACAAAGTGGAGTGAGAGGAGGAAGGCATTTTGCCTAGAGCACATCCTTTACAAGGTGGAAAGGATGAAGAGAATGAGAATGAAGGTGAATCAGAGGTGGTTCGGAAAGCCTGACAAAGGGCATTCCTAGATAGATGTCCAAATCTTTGGTGCCATAGGTAAAGAGAGGATTGATCTGAGAGGGTGGCAACAAGAGAAACATCAGGAGTAATCTGAGATGACTGAAACCAATGCAACTTGTTGGATGGAAATAAGGCTGAAGCCTGTATTGCCAACAATCCAGCCTTGTTCCAAATGTTGGTAGTATCCCCTAAGATCTCACAATGATATCCCTGCATCATTAAAGTGAGAATAGACAAAAGACAATTGGAAGCTTTAGGAGCATGCCAAACATTTGTCAGAGTGATCGGAGGAAATGTCCGATCTGGATGTATCTGTTGAAGTATGATGGTCCCAGGACCAATCATTTGCATTGAGCCAGCATTTGCAACAGTGGCTGACTTGGTAGTCGAACCAAGATGTGCAAAGTCATCTATGAAAGGAGATAGATGATCAGTAGTTCCACTATCAACCATCCAATGAGACTGTGAAAATAATGATTGATCTCCCTTGATCACAGCAGCAACATAATCAAAACCATAGCCATCTATTGTCTGTTGGATGTGGTAATCAGAGTACAAGTGATAATCTCCAGTAGCCCCTGGAAGACGTTCTCCAGGCACATTATAAATGGGCTCGGAAAGGGGTAAAGGGGTACTCTTAACAGCAACCTTATCAAGACCAGCATGATTACCAAAATGTCCTTTTCCAGAAATCAGACCTCCAAGTGATAACTTCACCACTGGTTTCTTCTTCTTCTTCCCACTATGCTGAGACTATGCTCCATCCCCTGTGGGTTGAGTAGGAGGAGCAGGACTAAAAGAGCTGCATGGATAGATTCATATCCATCCCAGTTTCCTCATGTTCAGAGTTTGCCCAACTTGTATGAACAAACATGGACTCATCACTGTAGTCTGGGGAAATTTCCTCTGGTGAAAATTCTAAGTGATCCATGAAGCGATCACAAAGATCTCCAGACTCATCTGGGGTTATCTCTTCATTTTCATTACCTTCCACCTGATTAACAAAGCCATCAATTTGATGAGCAGAGGCAGGAGTCTTTCTCTTCCCTTTAGCCTTTCATTGTTGATAGGCTTGTCTCTTCTTCTGCTTCGAATTGTTATGTGGGTTCTTCCACACATTAGGTCTCTTCTGGAAAGACGATCCAGAAGGTTGATTCGTATGAGATGGGGTCTGTGGTCTGCAGGTATTATTCTGGGGAGGACCACGATGAATCATAGTCAAAGAGCTAGAAGGTTTTGCTTGAACTTCAGAGATCCTAGCAGTAAGAGGAGGGTGATTTTGAATGGCTCCACAAAGATCTGCTTCACCAAGTATCTTGGCAGTGACAAGGTCAACAGTAAAGTTGGCTTCTTCAATGGTAGCAGTGAGAGTTGAAGCAAGTTGGAAGTAATTTGGAGGGAGTTGATTCAAGATGATCATGGCATGAAGAGATTGAGGAATATTGAGGCCTGCAGCAGTCAGGTGCTCAAAGAGTGAATTGATTGAGGAAATGTCATCTCCTGCATGAGCAGGGCAGATACGATGGTTGGAAACTTTATGGAAAAGATGGAATTGGCCAGCAATGCCTTTAGTCTTGTAAAGGTTAGCAAAGGTGTCCCTGAGGGCTTTGGCCAGGGATAAAAAGGTTGTTTGATCAGTTCAATCATAGCTGACATTCGCCAGAAGGCTGTTAGAAAGAGTGGCAACAATAGCTCCATGGACACATTTGTCCAGCACCTTCCAGGTGGCTTGATCTGTCCCAGTAGTCATTGCAGCATAGGTAAGAGAACCATCTATGAACCCAGCAACACCATGCATCTGGAGAATACCATTCATATGTTTCTCCCAGATATTGTAGTTGCTTTCTCCCAAAAGCATGGGGACCCGGGCATAGGTGGTGGTGTTGATCTTGAAGTCTTTGGGAAGAGTGGAAGTCATTGCTTATAGGTATCTGTGAAAAGACGAGGGGAGATCTGGAAAATCATCAGTCCAATTGTCATCAATTAAGGATAGATATGAAGGTTGAATAGAGGGAACAAAGTGAATCATCGGAGGTGCCTGTCCTAGTGTCTGCCATTGTAGTCCCAAATGTTGTCTCCACTGTCTTCATTTCCTCTGCTTCTTTGTAGGGTTCCCTATCTTGGATTCCCAAAAATGTCGTCGCTTGTCCTTGTCCAAAGATGGTAAAGGTAGAGGTCTCAGAACCCTAGTGAAAGTGGTTCTGGAGTCTCGAGTCCATGTAGGACTCAGTGTGATATCATCATAATGGAGATCTTCGAAGAAAGATGGATTGTCCATTGAGATATCACTAAGTAAACCTTGATATACAACAATAAGTGGTTTGGAACAAGGATAAAAAGGATGATAGCAAAGATGTTTATGATTCAAATTGATCTCCAAGAAGTTGAGGTAGGGAAATTCAAGATCTCTAGGGTAAGTTCCTGTTCCATAATGGTATCTATCCAAAGGCCAAACTGAAGGAATTGGA